>CM057342.1:613997623-614201147 GCA_030015575.1 Agapanthus africanus | reverse complement strand
TCTCTATATATATATATATATATATATATATATATATATATATATATATATATGAGAAAACGAAATCTTAGGTGCCACATGAGAAAAGTTTCTCCTATGGCGTCGAAAAAATCAAACCTCCACCATATTTTTTCGACGATCGATATCCACCATCATCTTCATTGTGCAAGATGTAGGCACACCATATTTGATGAGAATCCCATGCCTTTTCACCGATGATTTTGGTGATGTAAAAATACTAAAAATGTTAATACTATTGAAAACCATTAATTATACACGCACTACATCAACAATGAAAAGGTATTAATGTTAGCTATAGTGCCCTCAAGTCAATTATTGAATCGCAGGCATGCTATTGTGATAATTGAGGGAATGACCTATACGGGTAGAACAGTCTTACTCGAGATGATAGTATGCTATCTAGTTTGTCTTTATCATCATGTACATGCATTAGGTGGCACTACAGATCATTATTACATGTTGATAGAGCCCATAGGATTCTTGCTTGACTACCAGCATTATAATGGCGATCATATAAGTGAGAGCTAGGTGGTCTATAAGCACATCCTTAAATGTGCCTAGTCATAAGAGTATCGAGACTGGGCATCGATATTCCGGAGTAGACTAGTGTATACTTATCGAGACCTGACGAGGGGCAGTGTCGGTCTCATAATCCATTGGTGTCAGTTAGTTACCTAAGATAGTATACATGTGCACATTGGGTTATGAGTACACTGGACGAACTCGCCGGGAACATGCTAGCTGGTATTATACCTAATGTCAGATAGCAGTTCCCGGGTGACATGAGTACAGGTTAGTCTGTCGACCTAAGATCATCATTTGTCTCGTGTGAGTTTCCACTGTGCTTTGATTATTATCCTACCACGGCTTTAAAGGAGTCGTGGCAAACAGGTTTTAGTTGGGTACAATCCCGAGCCACATGGAGGCAGTGAGCGGATTGTCGGGGATTCGTCTCTCCCGGTATTGGGGGTTGATGTCGCATTGTGCACGGGTGGCCATCACCAGAAATCCTCGGCCGAGGTGGACGAGATTACTGATTTGGATCAGTAGTTTCTCAGTGGGTGATGGCCTTCATATCGACACGGAAATGTCGCGTTATTAGGGGACTGACTTTATCCACCCTTTAAACACGATATGCGATACTCTTAGACGAACAGACCGGACTGTATGGAGATTGTCACGGACAGGCTCAGTAGAGGTTCGAATGCGTTTGCTCATCGGCCTTCTTTTCGCTCAATACTTGGGTAGCCATTACGTACAGCTAGTGCCGCTGATACGCTTGTGGTTAAACCCACTGTCAGCGTATTGACGAGTCTTTAGAGTCCCACACGGAGGGTTTCCCTGGTTCTGGCGAATGATGAAGTAGCCGTATTGGATACATGCAAGGTTCCGATCGATTGATTGTACTATGTACCCGGACTTTCGATCGGACAATTGATGATACTAGCCGGTTCGGGTTGAGCCGGATTATTAAATCAAGTATTGATTTAATAATTTGCGTATATGTATTTCGATATGTATATTCTAGTATTATGTTCTTTGTGTTATTCTATCTCTTCGGGTATTCGTGTTTCGGTACGAATACAGGTATGTATATACATTAGAATGTAATACGTATTTTTACAGATGACATTCTGGAAGGTGGACACCTCATTTTTGGGTTTGACCATTTATTTTTTAAATGGATAAATGAGGTGGCAAAGATTTGATGGGAGTATGGTGAGGACCATGCTTGCATAGTGTGCACAAATGAATTATTAATTCATTTGTGCATACTATTTAAGTATGGGCTTGATATTTTATTGAAAAGAATTGTTACAAAACCATTCTTCATGTGAGATTTTTCCTCACTTGAAAACAGTTGCTCATTTTTTATGAAAGAAGAGAGATGGTTCATTCTTGAGAGCTCTTTTCTCCTCACCATTTACTTCACTCCTCTTGAGTTTCTTGAGCTCCTTCCACCTTCATCTTCCTCCTCCTCTCAACCCTCTCATGTGTTGAGAATCATGAGAGGAGGTGAAATGAGATAGATAAACACTTAGTTCACTCACTACATCCTAGGCATTCTAGACTAGCATCTTAGAATCCATAGTTGCTTCAATTGCATTCATTATGTGGAGCTAGAGCCATGATTACATCTCTCGGGTGGATTATCTTCGACGGAGGAAGACCGGAGGCCAAGTTCATTCGAGCATATCTCAAGGAGCTTAGGAAAGTGATGGAAGACTGAAGGAGTTGGTTCTTTTGGTATAATAATTCTAACCCTCTAGTTTAACTCTTTTAGTTGCTAGTATAGGTTTTTATGGTTTCAATCTTAGGACGGATTTTTTTTGCACCAAAATTTTTAAACGCCAGTTTTTGTTCCGCATCGGCCACGGTAGATGGCCAGGGCGCCGGCGAAACCCAACATGGTATCAGAGCCACCCATAAACCAATACTAGCTAGTTTGCACAAAATTAAAATCTCAATCGATAAATTTTTCCGAATCGTATTTCCATTTTAGAGTGCTTGCTGTCGAATTTCAAAGTTGTTAAAATTTTTTTTTTGGGTATCTTAAAAATATGTGCAGGCAAAACTAGAGCTAAGAAAAAAATTTGGGCATGTAACTCCAAAATTCCGCCGCGGAACCCAAGCCGAATAGCACGTTTTGCCGACAGTGCCCTAATTTTTTTCTGGGGCTCTATTTCATGGAATATGATTTTGGGGATTTTTTTTTGTTTTTGGCCCAGATTTGTTTGAGTGCTGGTTTGCATTTGGAGCCAATGTGGAAATGTTTAGTCGATCAAAATTTTAAATGTGTGTTTATCGGTGCATATGATGATATCTGCGACCGTGGATATTATTGAGCGGTACAACCCAACTAGTTGCTATATGTTCAACTAGATGGGTTTGCGAACATAATATTCACATTGATGTTCTGTATTGTGCTTATATCGTGCTTGCATTGTCGTGATGGATAGCATGTAGTGCAATGGTAATAGTTCAGTTCAGATTCATTTGTATATTCAGTATTGCGGGGCAAGCGTCCGACATGTGGACTGCCGTCTCAGCCAGATTGTATATTCTTTTATTGGGGCACTACCGGGTTGAGGTCAATGCCACCGTTGTATATACTTTCTTTTTTGTACTAGGATTAACCCACGGTGGAATGTACGAATAGCCGGGTTCTAGAGGGAAACAAGCCCGCATCTCATGGCGTTGAGACGGAGGGCTTCACTCTAGAATTGGCGGGCTATTCGCCATACTCGTAGGGGGTATAGGTGACCCACGGAGGGGTGCTCAAGTTACCGGATTCCGTGAAGTGCTGGGTGGCCCATTCACTTTGTTGATTAGGGTTGCCTCACTTCTGTGATTGGCGGGTAACTTGCCGCGCTCGTAGGGGTCCAGGTTTTCATTGCATAGGCTATCCACACGACCGAGAACGTCGGGTCTCATTTGCGGCTCAAATGAAACCCGAGTTTTTGGCCCGGGGCTCGAAGCCAACTTGAGAGTCCGAATGAAAGATTATCCACCATTCTGTGTTGCTTGCTGAGATTTTGTGATGTTGGTTATATCATGTCTGGGACGAATGTTATATATATTTATATATACTGGTAGAAGTTGTATATGTTTTGCATCTGCGCTAGTCCATCCCCCGCTCTGCCGTTAGTTAAGTAACCTAACAGTACATGACGGGGCCCCATGGCGAATGCGGATGGCATATACGTACATTTTATTTTCGTTCCTTTTCCGTGGTGTGATATGGATTAATTTATGGGACTGCATTAATTCTGATTAATGCAAGGAAAAATAAACCTAAATGATTTTGTTGGAACCAATTTTTAAAAACCGACTGTTCGCCGCTGAAAGACGCGACCAGGACGTTGGGACGTCTGGCCTGAATTTGGGGGGGAGGGGCAGATGCTATTTGGTTTTATCCGTCCACCTCTCCGAAAATGCCAAGTTGATTTATGGCACCGTGTATCGAAGGTTTAGACGGATGCGGCCGATGTAGCAGACTTCGTCAGATTCCCCCTCATTGTGAGGGGTTTATGATTGTGGGGACGTTTTTCCCTGCAGGCGCAAGCTCCTGCAGTTAATTATGCTACCGCATCGCGGTAACCACTTTCTTCTTCTCCAGATGGTCACGTCGTGTCGTGTATGTTTGTTTTATTTTTGGTTACCCATGGATTGTATACGGATACTAATTTATGTTGTCGCCCGTAGGGCGTGGATTAGTACAAATCCGCATTTTCTTAGATTTGGGTTTGGGTTGGGTTGGGTTTAAGGATCGTTAATCTCATTTGAGACTAAAATCAACTTAAACGTTTGTTAAGGATACGTTAGTCTAATTTTAGACTAAGATCTACTTAACAGGATCATTTAGATCCAACAAAAGAGCATTTGGACTCTATTGTTTTAGTTTAGGGATATTGCGGTCTATTGGGTTTAAGGACATTATAGTCCGGTTTAAAGACGTCATAGTCTGTTTGGTTTTGGTTCACCCGTTTGGAGATGTACCAAAAGCTATTGGTTATTGCGACCCTCCATCTCTCTGAAGACGTTGAAGAATTACGACGACATATATCAGAGGTATGAAGAGATGTACCCTTGAACTAATGTTGGTTAGAAGATCTGTAGTCAAGTTTGGGACTAATGATCAGTTAAAAAGATTTATAAGCATATGGGCTCAATTAATCTGAATTAAGGGCATGTGGCCAAGTTGGGCTCGGCCCACTCAGTTAAAATGTTGGACATTTAATTAGGCTCAGTCCTTTTTTTTATTTAATGCTGAGCATTGGTTTTGGGTTCTGACAACCTTTTTGTCTTTTATTGAGTAATGAGCATTCATTAATGCTCTGGGGCTTTATTTAAAGAACAACTTATGTTCCCTCAGCGCACATGTGAGGAGCACGTGGTGCGCTTGGCGCTGAGCGCCAGACTTAGAGCGCTAAGACGCTTCCTGTGAGATAGCGCACACGTGAGAAGTACGTGGCGTGCTTGGCACTGAGTGCCAGTTAACGAGTGCAGAGCGCTCCTTGTGAGATAGCGCACACGTGAGGGGCACATGGCGCGCTTGGCGCTGAGCGCCAATTAACGAGTGCAGAGCGCTCCTTGTAAGATAGCGCACACGTAAGGAGCACGTGGCGTGCTTGGCGCTGAGCGCCAGTTAACGAGTGCAGAGCGCTCCTTGTGAGATAGCGCACACGTGAGGAGCACGTGGCGCGCGTGGCGCTGAGCGCCAGTTAACGAGTGCAGAGCACTCCTTGTGAGATAGCGCACACGTGAGGAGCACGTGGCGCGCTTGGCGCTGAGCGCCAGTTAATGAGTGCAGAGCGCTCCTTGTGAGATAGCGCACACGTGAGGAGCACGTGGCGCGCTTGGCGCTGAGCACCATTTAACGAGTGCAGAGCGCTCCTTGTGAGATAGCGCACACGTGAGGAGCACGTGGCGCGCTTGGCGCTGAGCGCCAGTTAATGAGTGCAGAGTGCTCCTTGTGAGATAGCACACACGTGAGGAGCACGTGGCGCGCTTGGCGCTGAGCGCCAACCTTGAAGCGCTGGGCGCTTCTTTAAATTGGAGCGCTAGGAGCGCTGCGGTGCTGTGCGCCAGACTTGGAGCGCTGAGGCGCTTCTTTTTAATTGGAGCGCTAAGGCTCTTTTTAGGCAACTTTGATCAGTTCTGCACTCTGAGAATTAAATTCTCTTTCATAGGAGACTTTGTCTCATAGATTTAAGAACTACGTTCTAATCTTAATGGTAGATTTTACAATCTCTTCTGTTTTTGTGAAAGACTTTGTCTTTATCTTATAGATCTGTGATCTAACGAGAACTAAGTTTCCCCCCCCTCACTTTTTATGATGAGATGTTATGATCTTTTTTGTGAAAAACCTCGGTCTTATAGATCTATGATCTAGAAAAAGAAATAAGTTCTTCTTTTTATGAGATGATTTTATCTCTCTGTTTTATTTACCTTGAAGAAATTCTTCTTCCGAGAGCTTGCTCTTCTCTGTGAAATTTTTCAAAGTTTGTGGGGGGGGGGGGGTTCCTCTGTGCAAGGCTTGAAGTCTTGGGTCATTTATATAGGGGAGACTGATTTGTTGAATCAGTTTAAGAGGTCTTTTCTCTAATTGATTTGGGAATGTTTCCCACCGTTGGATTTTTGATCCAAGGGCTTCTGTTTTACAGAAGGCAATCTTCTTGTTTTTAACAAGATTGGGAAAATCTTTTCCCATACAGAACTTATTCTGTATCTTGGTGATTTTTAATCACCATTGGATCTTTGATCCAACGGTGCTCTGATTTTTAGAGGTAATTTGATGATTTTTAGTCATCTTTGTTGGATCTTTGATCCAAGGGTGAGGAACATTTAGTTCCAGCGCTAGCGCTCTCGTGCTTTGCACGTGAGCACTGCATCAGAGTCTTTGACTCTTGATGCTGGCGCACTTAGCGCTAGCGCTTTCGTGCTTTGCATGTGAGCGCTGCATCAGAGTCTTTGACTCTTGATGCTGGCGCACTTAGCGCTAGCGCTTTCGTGCTTTGCATGTGAGCGCTGCATCAGAGTCTTTGACTCTTAGAGCTGGCGCTGCTAGCGCTGCATCAGAGTCTTTGACTCTTAGAGCTGGCGCTGCAAGCGCTGCATCAGAGTCTTTGACTCTTAGCGCTGGCGCTGCTAGCGCGAGCGCTCTCGTGCTTTGCATGTGAGCGCTGCATCAGAGTTTTTGACCCTTAGCGCATTTATGAAGCGCCGGCGCATTTATGAAGCGCTGCTTTATTTCAAATTTCGAAAATTTGAACAGAGCTTTGCTCTGATTGGGGAAAACAAATGCCCCCCACCGTTGCGCTCACGTGGCTTACACGTGAGTGCAGCGGTGGCAACATCTGCGCCATTAGATCAACTTAGAAGTTGGAACGGCTCTCAGTGCCTATAAATAGGGCCTTTGTCCCTTGAGATGACCTCTGTTCATCTTCCTGTTTTCTCATGAGAATTAATTCTCTTTCAGAGCATAGCTTTTTGTCTTAAGAACTTTCTTAGAGATAGAACTTTGTCGAAAATTTTAGGTAAAGATTAAATCTTTGAAGGGATTACTTCATAATCTAGGGTTTCACCCTTTAACAGAGCTTTGCTCTTTTCAGATCATAGATCTAAAGAAATTTTTAGGGTTTTCTTAACAGAGCTTTGCTCATAGATCTAAAAAGATCTTTCTTAGGGTCTCTGAACCCATTTAAAGAAGAACTCTTAGAGTTCATCTTGCAGATCTTAAAGATCTCAGAGTTTTTAACTCGGTAAAGCTTTGCTTTTAGAGTTTTTGATAGATTATTCTATCTTCCTCGCAGAGCATTGCTCTTTAGAATTTTGGGGGGAATTTTATTCCCTTCATCATTATTATAACATATGTCATATCTGTTGCAAAGCACTGCTCTCAAGAGAGATTTACTCCTTGGCCCAAGGGGCGCTCATTAAATGAGAATCCTTTTAGGATTTCCTCATTTAGTGACTGTCTCATCAAATGATGAGACTGTTTTATTAATGATGAGCCATCATCCAAATTGTGCGGGTCCCCCTTGGTCCCTTTCCACTGCATTGCAGTGTGGCATGAATTTTAAAGTACCAAGTGTCAGAACTTAAACTGTAGCATTGACGGCTAACTTTTTTGTTCTTTTTCGCGCAGGTACTATGTCTTTCGATATTTCTTTCCCGTCCGTCCGTTCGGAAAGCGGATTCCCTGAAGCGCCTATAGACAGGAAAGTCTTCACGTTGATCAAAGATCACGACCCGGAGCAAAAGAATCTTTATTTATGGGGCAGATGGTATAGTCAAATCATCAGGGGTCGGCGGAGCTTTTCTTGCGCGGCACCTTCGGAACCTATTTCGACGATCCCTTATGCTGACGCACCTCCGATGAACTATGCCGTGAAGGAGGTCAATTGGACTTCAGAGGGTCTCCTTCAGCCTTCTATGGATGCAATACCCGTACAGCCGTCGACGGCTTTGGATACTCTAGGACGGCGTATATGCCAGAGCGAGTCGCACCCTTGGGGACAACCATACATGATAGGCCTAACTCCTCGTCATCCAGCTGGGTATTTGCAGTGGGCCCGCTACATTTTTTCGGCTAGGAAGTCGCAGCTGCTAAAGCTCGGGTTGTATCCCGCGATTTACGCTTCCCTCTTTCAATATTCCACACCCCCTCCATGGTGGGTCAAGGCTTTTCTGGAGCAATGGAATATTCTGACCCATACCTTCCTTTTGTCGGATCGAGAAGTCTCAGTATCTTTAGAGGAGTAGATGGCCAGGACGCCAACCAAAATTTTGGGTTTAACCATTTATTTTTTAAATGGATAAATGAGGTGGCAAAGATTTGATGGGAGTATGGTGAGGACCATGCTTGCATAGTGTGCACAAATGCATTATTAATTCATTTGTGCATACTCTTCAAGTATGGGCTTGATATTTTATTGAAAAGAATTGTTTAACAAAACCATTCTTCATGTGAGATTTTTCCTCACTTGAAAACACTTGCTCATTTTTTATGAAAGAAGAGAGATGGTCCATTCTTGAGAGCTCTCTTCTCCTCACCATGTTCTTCACTCCTCTTGAGTTTCTTGAGCTCCTTCCACCTTCATCTTCCTCCTTCTCTCAACCCTCTCATGTGTTGAGAATCATGAGAGGAGATGAGATAAGATAGATAAACACTTAGTTCACTCACTACATCCTGGGCATTCTAGACTAGCATCCTAGAATCCCTAGTTGCTTCACTTGCATTCATTATGTGGAGTTAGAGCCGTGAATACATCCCTCGGGTGGATCATCTTCGACGGAGGAAGACCGGCAGCCAAGTTCGTTCGAGCATGCCTCAAGGAGCTTAGGAAGGTGATGGAAGACCGAACGAGTTGGTTCTTTTGGTATAATCAATCTAACCCTTTATTTTAACTCTTTTAGTTGCTAGTATAGGTTTATGGTTTCGATCTTGGGGCGGGTTTTGTTTGCGCCATAATTTTTAAACGCCAGTTTTTGTTCCGTATCGACCAGGGTAGATGGCTAGGACGCCGGCGAAACCCAACAATTGGATCCTCATCAAATATGGTGTGTCCACATATTGCACATTGAAGATGATGGTGATGGATGTCGATCTTCGAAAAAATGGGTGAAGGTTTAATTTTTTCGACGCCATATGAGGAAATTTCCTCATATGGCATCCGAGATTCCGTTTTCTCTCTATATGTTTGTAGCGATCAAGCATATACCGATAGTATTACCAGTAACATATTATATACAATTTAAAATGAATAAAAACTTCAGAAATAGAGTAAACGGAATCTCAACTAGCATGGGAGGAAATTTTCTTCTACGGCAGTCAAAAAATCTACTTTTTGCATTTTGGATGGACGATGAACACTCTCCATGTTGATTTACATGTCTTGAGATCTATATACACCAAAATATGTTATCGTTTACATGAATGTAATTCTCAAAAGATGGTTTGGAAATTAACAAAAAATTACTTCTCTCTATAATAGAACATTTTACACCTTTATATTCATAAGAAAATCACTTGGAAATCAAGTTTTGGATACCTAGTGGCGGATCTTGAAGCTTTTGCCAAGTACGGCGAAATTTAAACTATTATTCTCTTGAATTTTCAAACATAAATAAAATTTTCACAAAAAATGAATTATTATTTAAGAGTTAGAAATATTTCGTATTACAAATTTACTTAAATATTGATGTCGGATATTAAAAAATGATCTCCATATTTCTATTTTAGATTAATTTGATAATTTGAAGTTGCAAATGTTAAACATTAAGTTCTAACCAAAATATTGATGTGAAAAGTTATCTAAAACAATTTACGATAATTAACAAGTTCCATGCATATAGAAATATAAAATTGTTTAGAGAGACCATAACAAAAAATTACCCAAAAAGTGGAGTATAATGATCATATCATTATATTGCTAGTGTTAAATTCAAAATTCTAAACAAAATAATAATGTGAAAAAGTTATTTGCAAAAATATAAGATAACCTAAGGGCCAATATACTAATTTACAGATTGCATAGTTTAGATAATTGAGAGCATATTTCAGTAAAGACCAAAACTACAATAGAGTTAAAGGCCCCAAAAATAATGTAAACAAGCGGATTCGGACCTCCAACCTCTCGAGTTTTAAGAGCGAGCCTCAACCATCCCGACGCACCTAGATATTTTGAGATTTTAAGCTCTGATTTTATTTGATAACTAACATTGATGATGCTCAGTATTGGCGATCTCCAAGATCTGGACACGTGGCAGATGACGTGTCCCAGAGCTCAGAAGAAAGGACCTCAGGGGTCGACCAGGCCACCCCTATAACCGACCTACAAGCACAAGCTGGCTTATCTCAGAGTCCCTTGGAAATTGGCCTCCTCGGCCTCTAAGCTCGTCCCGATCTGCCACAGGACCAAGATTCCTCGGCCCTCTCGCTCGTTCCCGAGCTCCCCAGCTGCAGCCATCTTCCTCGGTCCTCCAACCGACCGACTCCATCACTCACAGGAGTAACCGCCGATCCGCAAATCTCGCCATGTGCAGATTCTCTGCCAGCAACATCCCACGTTCCACGCCATCACGATCCCCATTAATGGACGATCCGCTCTTTACGCAGGCGTGACGTCGGGAGCGTAACTGCCGGCGAGATTCTCGCGCCTGCTGTTGCGTGCTACCGCCACTATATAAACCCCATCACAGAGGGGTCAAGTAAGCCATTTTTTATTCCACTTAGTCGTTACTCTGCTCGGATCTCGTACTAACTTGATCATCGGAGGGTCCTCGGTGGTACCAAACCACCCCAGGACTTCTTTGCAGGTACTCGGCGTTAAACTCCTCAAATCACCAATCTCCTCAAAACCCATTGAGACCCGCACGCAACAGGAAATCATCTTCCAAATCCACCGGGAGATCGACGGAAGACAACATCTGTGGGAGACCCGAAAAGGACCTCCATCAGTTGGCGCCGTCTGTGGGAACAACTCCACAAAAAAACAAAGTTGGCCTTCCGATCTCCATCCACATGGCGAGCGACCACCCCGAAGATCCAGGTACCAGCCGCCGCCTTCCCCTCACCGGAGGCGCGGATGAACCTCCCCCGGCGACCATCATCAACGGCCTTGCCAGCCGAATAGATCGGCTACAGTCCCTCGCGGAGGCGCTCGTCGTCATCAAGACGGCCGGGCCAGGGGCCCAGATCGCCGCTCCTCCGCCTCCAGAAGGCTCTGCCCTCATCGGCACGGCTGACCATCAGCAGGCTACGATCCCTGGCCACAGATCCCACGGACCGATACTCCCTTAGGCCCGCTGGGCGCCCCACGACTCCACGCCAAGCTCCGCCGCCAGAGCGCCTCGCCTCAAGCCTCCTCATGACCCTTACCCCTTGAGGAGATGTCGTTCACCTCGCCTGACGACGGGCATGATCGACACCCCCTCCCTTGACGGGGTCGCACAGAGGGGGCTCGCCATGACGGCTCGAGAGCCACCTTGCCTGGGGATCTGAGGGACCTCATCGAGAGGAACCAGGGCCGCGCCCAGACGCAGGTCTCCCACAGCAGAGACCAGGGATCACAAGGCGTCGAATCCTCGGGGTACCGCGGCCGACTCGACGCCCTCGAAAAGAAGATCGAGGGCATGCGCCGGGAAGGTAACCTCTCGGGCGACGGGGCTAAGTAGGCCACCGACTCGCTCACCAAGCCGTTTACCGAGGGACTGCACGCTGTCCACGTCTCCTCACGCAACAAGCCCCCGAAGGTCTCTCTGTTCGACGGGAAGACCGACCCCAAAGACCATTTGGATGCTTTCACCGTGGGGATGAGCTTCCAGGACCATTCCGACGCCGCCCAGTGCAGGGCCTTCCCAGCCACCCTCATCCGCTCTGGTCGGGACTGGTTCCGAGGACTCGAGCCTCGCTCAATCTTGACCTTCGACGAGCTGGTTACTCAGTTCCTCGGCCACTTCATTGGGAACCGTCGGCAGAAGCGCACGGTCGACTACCTCTTCACAATTAAGAGCGGGGACAAGGAAACGTTCAAGGATTACATCACCCGCTTCTACAACGCCCTCCTCGAGGTCCCCGAGCACCGGGACGAGACCGTCATCACGGCGCTCAGATCTGGTCTTAGGCACAGGGAGTGATTGTGCTCCTTTGCGTTGGCACAGCCTAAGACCATGGCCGAGGTCAAGGCATGGACCGAGCGCGAGGTTCAGCTGGAGTCCGAGGTGAACGCAAACCTCCCCCGAGAAGAACGGTTCGACCAGAAGAAAAGGGCTCGGGAAGAAAGGCTGGAGCATCAGCAGCCCTATCACCCGAAGTTTCAGGAGTACACCCCGCTCAACGTCTCCTTCGCAGTGTTACTAGAGGAGGCCCAAGGCAAGGGGTTCTTCAAGTTCCCTCCAATCCCGCGTCAGGCCTCGAAGTGAACCCGGGGCCCTTACTGCGCCTTCCATCGGACGCTGGGCCACGCCACGGAGGATTGTAAGAAACTCCGGGACTACATCGAGGAGCTCGTCTGATCGGGGCACCTCGCCACCTACTTAAGGGACAAACGGCAGGCCGACTGCGAGCAGGAGCAGCATCCCCCCCGCCCCCGCCCCCGCCGAGCTGACCATCGGCCAAATCATGCTCGTCTCGGCAGATGACCAGTCCGGCGCTCGGGATGCCCTGTACCCGGTGCCGAGCACGGAGATCAATAAGCCTCCGGGGAGCTCGGGCCACGCTAAAAAGGTCATCTATTAGCATGTGCTTTTCTTTTGGGGCAATGTAAACTCTTCCTAGGGTCTATTGTTAATTTAATAAAGATCAACGGAACACTGCGAAAAAGAAGGAAAGATCTCATTTATTCAAAAAAGGTATTATGGGCTCCTCAGCCATACATACAAAAAGAAATAGAAAATTACAACAGCGGGGTAAGGGGGTGCAGAGAGCACTGCTCATGATACTCGGTAAAGATCTCCGCCAGACGAGGCCTCGCGAGATCCAACCTCTGCCCTCGGTTCCCCCCGCGCGCGTTGACCCCGAGCCTCAACTCGTAGCACTCTCGGACAAGCGCCTCGGAGCGAGCCAGACGGTTCGCGAAGATCAGGCCGAAGCGCCTCAGAGACCGCAGCTTGCCCACGGCCTCGTCATAGAGCTGCTCGGACAGGGGGTTGTAAAGCCCCGGCGACGCCCTCCAGATGGAGTACATCAGCAGCTGCAGCAGGGAGGAGCGTCGGGGGAGCAGCCGGCCGAAGTGGTCCTCGATGCTCTCATATACCAACTGCACCGTGTCCTCGGTGCAGTTCTAGTCATAGAGGTATACGTCTTCGAAGTGGATGATCTCAGAGATGGTAAAGGGGAAGTCCTGCATTCTCGACGCTCTGTTTGCGAGGAAAGGAAGGACTAGTGCTCCTTCAGCCTTATATAGCCCGCTGCACCCCAACGGAACTCAACGGTCACCCGCTCTCGCCCAAGAAGTCGCTGCCACGCGGCGATCATCGAGCCTTCTCTGGCAGAATCGGAGCGACGCGACCCTGGCGCTTCACCTCCCCCCATATTCAATGCGCATGCTACGCGCACACCCGCCGTGACCGTTCCTGTTCCCCATACCTGCAACTGGATGGTCGGGCGAAACCTCATGAAGATTCAGCCGAGCAGCTACCCTGCCCGGTTATCCTTAGCCGGCCTCCTAAGGCCCCTCCAACGCTGAGGATCAAAGTCCTCCGTAGAAGCAGCCGAGCGGCTCCTCTGCTCGGCTATCCCTGGCCGGTGGCTTTCCTACTCGCAACGCCAGGGATCAAAGCCCTCGCCAAGAAGCAACCGCGCAGGTTCACTGCCCGGTTATCCTTAGAAGGCCTCATACGGCCCCTCCAACGCTAAGGATCAAAGTCCTCCTTAGAGGCAGCACAGCAGCTACCCTGCTCGGCTACCCCCGGCTGGTAGCTTCCTACCACGACCAACAGGGATCAAAAGCCCTCCCAGAGGCAGTCAAGCCCGAGGATCCCTCGCTCGGCTATCCTTCAGGACAAAAGCCCTCGCCATGAGGCACTGGGCGGTAATCCCGCCCGACCAAGGGTCCTTGGTAGGCTTCTTATAGCCCCTCCCGCGCTAAGGACCAGAGTCCTCCCAGAGGTAGTCGAGTCCTTGCTCGGCTATCCCCGGCTGGTAGCTTCCTACCACAACCGATAGGGATCAAAGTCCTCGCTAAGAGGCACTGGGCAGTAACCCCGCTCGATCCCTGTCCTGAAGGATCAAAGCCCTCGCAAGAGGCAACCGAGCGGCTGCCCTGCTCGGTCAACTCCGCCTGGTAGCTCCCTACCTATGACGCCAGGGATCGAAGCCCTCACAAGAGGCATCCGAGCGGCTACCCCGCTTGGTCGTCCCAGACTAGTAGTTGCCTACCTACGACGCCAGAGATCAAAGCCCTCGCCAAGAAGCAACCGCGCAGCTTCACTGCCCGGTCATCCTTAGTAGGCTTCTTACAGCCCCTCCAACGCTAAGGACCCAAAGTACTCCCAGAGGCAGTTGATTATTGTCAAAACTATGAGTTTACCGCAATCAGAAACGGCGTCGCTTCGCAGCTAGTCGGTGAGTACGGGTCGATCCACAGAGACGGGTAAATTTCTTTTATGTATTTTAACGAGTTGATTCAAAATGTCGTTTTGATTGGTTTATAAAAATCTATAAAAACTGGATCTAATTAATCTAATTAAGAGTCTTGCTAGGGTTAGGCTTAGGGGAAGTTTTGGAGATTAACGTTTATCCTCACCGCTTTCAATGCCTTCTTTTTTAGATCTATTAGATGCTAATGTAATTATTAATAAAGTGGATCCAAATCTTTTGGGAAGATGTTTCTTCCTCTAGATTTGTATCCTTCCTTTGTTGATAATTACCCTAACCCCCACGGAAAACGCGCGCAACCGGCCCTTTATACTGCGGTTCATCGTTACCTCGAAGGGTAGGATGCCGCAGGGAGCGGTTTTGCTCGTATGCGTGGAGTTCTAATTCATTAGGTGAAAGTGGCATTGAAAGGGGTGAGAGATCTCATCTCTCAACCCTTTCCCTAAGGCTAACCCTAACAAGCGAGGAGATTACTCGCTCATTAGGGGATGAGAAAACATTTTAATTAAAAGAAACAGAAATAACATACCTTCCTAAGTTGACGGCTCCCTCCAAACAAGAAGAACAGATCTGAATTTATCTCTCAGAAAGTCTGAATTTTATTGATTGAAAAGAGGCATGCCTTTTACAATTTTCAGATTACAATTTATAAGTAAACAGGAGAATTAGGGTTTCAGAGTCTCGCACATGCGCAATTACTGATTTGACCTCTAAAAATCCCAACACCACACCGACACGGCAACAGAAGAAAAATCCACCGACACGTGTATTAGACGGCCGCGGATCCGCGGCATTGGTAGGCTTGGGCCGTGGATCCGCGGCCCTTTGGTAGTCTTAGGCTGCCAAACTTTCTGGGGTCCTTTGTGGTTGTCTGGGCTTCTTAGTTTTATACTTCTTTTTCTCTGTTGGCTTCTTACTCTTCTCCAGATCTTCAGTGAAGACTTGTATTGGTCTTTTTAACCGTTTCACCTTGACATTCGTTGCCTTGCACCTATGTGAAATGGGCTTGACTAGGATCCGTCTATTTGTTGGTCAAAAGTCCCTTTTTCTGTTGTTTTGTGTCTTTTTCACTGTATTTGCTCCAGAAACCTGTATCCTGTAATATGCAACAAACGTGCGTCAAGGGTACCTGTTTATTTATAAAAAGGATAAGAATAGGGGAATGGAAAATGTAATATTATGGTCTGAACAAATACCCCCAAACTTATCTTTTGCTCGTCCTCGAGCAAACTTATTTTTTATTCACTAAAATCCTAACCGCACTTTCGCAGGGAAACGCGATTGCACTGAGCACGTGCAACAAGCCGTTAAACCTCTAGGTGTTCCTAGTAGGAGGAGTGTTGTCTCCTGAGGGTTTTCAGCGGATTACACCCACAAAATCCTATCAACTCGGCCCATTGACTTTTGTTCTCCAATTAGGTTTTTTAACAAGGAATTCTATTATCTTATACTTGTAAATTATCCACCCACATTCTTCACACTTCCTCATCATTTAACTTAAGATTATATATATCTTATAGACTTACTTAGCTTTCGGCATTTCTTAAGTTTTCCTTCTAGGGTTTCATCTCTACTTAGGAATTTTCTATCAACTCCATTAAAGATACAAATTTTATCTTTCATTCCTCTCTTTTATCTAAATTCCAATCACATGCCCCTACGTGTGTGTAAAGATCACCCCTACACTTGGAAATTCAATTCAAGCAATCATGCCCTTGTCCATTGTCCAAAGTACTTATTAATTGGTGAATTTAAATGAAATTTGCTTACACATCCTTCATGCGACCGTTAATACTTCTTGAGGTACCAACGACCGATTACAAAATGCGTTTGCACTTTAAAGCGTACTTCCTAGTCCTTGCAACACCCAAGGCTTTAGCAGTGACTCCCAAACCAGTTGGTCTAAGGCACTAGGTGATGAAGCACCCTCGCTAAATATTTTTCTATTTTTTTTTACAGCCTTAGGTAATCACAAAAACCAGTGTCCATTTTTTTTTAAATATTCACACTTTTTCTTTTATTTTCTTCGTACTAAGGACTTTAGACAAGAGCATTTCAAGGTCTCTTCTACTATTCCAAGTTTCAAGGTGCGTGATTGTGCAAATTGTAGGGTATACGTTTTCAGAATCTAGACTCAAGCGAGGAACTATTTTTCAAACTTATACTCTAATAAGAACATCAATACTCTTCCCTTGTTTAGACTTAGCCCAAGAAGTGAACCCAAAATTTGCCTATTTCTAAATAAACTACAAAGGCATATACTTTCTACCGTTAAACTTTAAGGAAGGTTATCTTTAGGGTTTTTAATTTACTACGTTAAAGATCTAGTTGTTCCTAGCCAGTTAACCTATCTGTCAAACTCTAGTCAATTAGCCAAAATTGAATACAATAATTTTTATAATTTTTGAAAATTTTCAATTTTTTTTATGGGTTTTCAAATAAGTATGCAAATGCAAAAATATGTATAAATGAATGCGAAGGAAGAAGACGTACCGAGCGTACCCCCAAACTTGAAATTGACAGTGTCCTCACTGTCATGCTAAACCAAGAGGGTCAAATTACCGATACTCCCCTGTTTATTTATTTATAGTTTTTTTTATTGTTAAGAAAAAACAAAAATATATACAAAAAGACCCTCCCCCAAACTTCATTTAAACTATGTTAGACATTACTGCCAAACTTTGCATCGGCCAAAAGTCAACACCAACCAGTTGAAAAATTTATCAGTAAAGAATATTGGCTGGTGGAAAAATAAGTTGTGGTGGTCCGCAAAGAATTGGGGAAGATAGAAGTAGTGGTATGGGAGGTGTGGAGGTAAATATACAGGTGATGGTGATGCATCGAAACGAGAATGGAAATGATCAGCAATCAGTGGAGTGTTGGCATTCTCGTACCTTATTAAAAGAAATGGGGGTATTTCAACTTCTAAGGGAGGAGGTTGACTCACCACAATACCCCCAAGATGTTCCTGTGGGTCCTCTATTGACATGGCATCATCCATCAATTGTGTATGATATTCACTTATGAGGGAACTTATCTCCTTGATGTCCGCCATAGTCCAACCGAAAACTTGCCGTCTATCTTGTAAGACCGTTAAGAGGGCGTTCTCTTGCTCGAGGGCTAGAGAGGCCGATATGATAATGGGAAAGGTCTCATTCTCACCTATGTAGGCATATCTAAGGTGAGACGGCAAGGGCGTGAGTTCGAATTTCTGAGGCGAAAGAATCATTGCGGAATCTATCTCGAACTCAAAGGACTCCAACACAGGTTCGAAATCACTGCAGACAACCGATTCGGATGGCTCGACTGGCTCATCCAAAAATTCAAACGACTCATATTCGGGCTGTGAGTCGTCATCATCCAAAAAAGTGAAACATTCATAATCAATATCGGTTGTGTCAACGGTGGTAGGCTCAAGGAGGGACGCACTAGTGGCGTCAGAACTGTCTTCATCAAATAGAAATCTCTCAAGCTCGCAGTCCTCCTGCGTGATTTCGTGAATAGAGCAAACTTCTCGTGTACTAGTTTTTGGTACGGGGGGCAGACTTCCCATCTTATAAATATTGAACTCACTAGACATTTTCCCAAAGGATAGAGTCATGGAGCCATTGCGACAGTTTATTACAGTATTGGAAGTGGCCAAAAATGGTCGACCTAGGATCACCGGAATTTGGTTTCTTGGGTTAGCAACAGGTTGTGTATCCATAACAATAAAATCAACGGGGAATATGAACTCTCCGACTTTGATCAACACATCCTCTAGTTGACCCCTAGGATGGGTGATTGATCGATCAGCCATTTGGAGAGTGCAACGAGTGGGTTTCAACTCTCCAACCCCTAATTATTCGTACACAGAGTAGGGAATCAGGTTAACACTAGACCCAAGATCTAGAAGTGCTCGATTAATTTTCTTATCCCCAATTGTGATGGAAATCGTAGGACAGACGGGGTCCTTTCGTTTTTGGGGTAAGGTTTGATGGTGGTTAATAGCATTGCTCACTGCACTAGCCACTAGCACTTTCTTGGGTACTTGAGATGCTTTTCTCTTTGAGGTGCATAAGCCCTTTAAGATTTTTGCGTATGAAGGGACTTATTGGATTGCATCCAAGAGAGGTATATTTATGCTAACCTGCTTAAATAATTCCACAATCTTCTCCACTTGTGCAGTTGGTTTATTAGGACTCAACCTGTTTGGAAATGGAGCATTTTGAAAATTAGTTGAGTCAAAAGTCTGTGGAGTAGAATGTGGAGTAGGAAAGGATCCCGGTGTAGATGTGTTCATGTTGTGAGAAATGGGTCCGTTAGAGCTAGAAGAAGTAGAGCCATGTGAAGGGTGGAGAATAGGCTCTAAAGAAAAAGATGAAGAAGAAAGTGAAGAAAATGAAGAAGGGGAAGAAGACGATGGAGAAAAAGAAGAAGAAGATGAAGAACCACCGGCGGGGATGTCATCACTAGTATCCACATTATTTTGCAACTCTCTTCCGGATCTCAACGTGGTCACCGCATTTACATTGTGATTGTGATATGCGTTTTGTGTGTGACCGGGATTTGGCAATGGTTGAGATGGAAGCTTTCCCTTTTCTCTCTCGCTCAACGCAGCAGTTAATTGTGCAATTTGTGCCTCAATAGATTTGATACTTTGATCGTGTGAGGCATTGTTATTCATTAAAGATTGAACATAACTTTCAAATCTTGCTGCGGATTCTGTAGATTGCTTGAGAAATGCTTTTAGACTCTTCTCGAGCGAGCTAACCTTATCATCATTTGGTTGAACTAAGTTGTTCGTTTGATTTGTATAAGGTTGTTGTTGGAAAGGTTGCTGGTTTTGAGTTTGTGAGGGTGCTTGTTGTTGTTGTGGAGGAGGTCTTTGAAAATTATTATTCCTTTGGAACTGTTGATTTGGGTGACTCCTCCACCCCTGATTGTATGTCGAAGAGTACGGATCATTTCTTTGTCGTTACTGAAATGCAGCATTGACTTGATCCTGTCCTTGAATAGGTGCATTATAAGGACACTCTTCGGTTAGATGCGATGGATTCGCACAACAAGCACAAACAGTTCGTGTGGGTAGAGTAGGGGCAGGAGAAGACGATGAGATTTTGGTCTCAATGGCTTCTAGCTTTTTCATAAGTGAGGCCATCTCGGCCTTCATAGCAATCGACATATCTATTTGATGTATGCCTGCCCTAGATTGACCAACAGAAGAAGAAGATGTGGTCTTGGTACTCTCCCACTGAATTGTTTGCTCGCTTAGATCCTCAAGAAACTGCCACGCTTCGTCGCTAGATTTGGAAAGAAAATGACCTTGACATATAGTTTCTAGCAACTGCTTCATTGCTGCGTTCAATCCCTCGCATAATGTTTGGCAAAGTTGCCAACTTTCGATCCCATGATGAGGGCATTGAACAAGTAGGTCTTTAAATCTCTCGAAGCACTTCCAAAATGGTTCGGAAGGAAGCTGTGAAAATTGTATAATCTCGTTTCGGATTCTAGCAGTTTTATGATGAAGGTAGAACTTTTTCAGAAAAGCTCTCACAAACTCGTCCCAATTTCTAATGGAATGTGATGCGGTGCTATATAGCCACTTCTCGGCTAGGTCACATAAGGTGAAAAGAATGACCCTTAGCCTTATTGCGTCATCACTTAATTGGGTTGTCTTCATCATGGCGCAAACGTTTTGGAATTTATTAATGAAAATATATGCATCTTCGGATTCCAAACCATGAAACTTAGGCAGCATATTGATGAAGTGTGGTTTTATTTAAAAATTGTCCCCATTTGCCGGTGGGGGTGAAAGACATGTAGGTAAAGAAGTGCGGACGGGGTAGAAGAGATCCTGGAGCGCGACTCGTGCGGGCGCTACAACAGGCAGAAGATTCGGGTTATTCGCACCTGGCGGAGGTGGAATCATTCCCGTCGGTAAGGTATAGTTGGGGTCGTGTCCCGACATACCTTCGAAAGAATTTGAGGGTGGAGGTAAAGAAATGGACGGAATGTCGACGAAGGGTTCGTCGAAGGGTTCGTTGGTCGGTACCAACGAAACACGGACTAATCGGGCGTTAGTATCCCTAGTCCAAGATGACATACACTAAAGGGTAGTGCAGTCAGAAAAAAACAGAAAAACAGAATGTGGGGGTAAGATAACGTCAATGAGAAGAAGTGAGTGGAAGTGAGTTGCAAGTTTTCTTAACGGCAAGTTGCAAGTTTTGAAAGGATTTTTCTTTATTTTTTTTTTATTGGAAAGTTTTGCAAGACGGTTTTAGAAAATGGGACTCGTGACACAAATGTATCAACCACACATGCACAATCAGGCCTAGATCTAGGGTTGCCTAGGTCTGCTAGACAGCTCCTAACTAGGGCTAGAAATAGGACCTCAAACCGCCTCTTCAGGGACAAATACGGCCAGGTAAGTGGGAAGGAACCACCACTACAGTGGGCCTAATTAATAACCACTAGCCTAGACACCGCAATGTCGGTTAGGATAAACGGCCGATGCCTACCCTAGTCCTTTTCCTATTGAGCTCGCTGTCCTTAGGTCTGAGTCTAATCTTTTTTAATTAATTGTGGTCGATGCAAAATGCTTTAGATGTTTTCTGGGGTCCTGGGAAGGGTGATGAAATCCCCACCCAATCTGAGTTTGGTCAAATAGCCCCTTAGAGTCCAATTAAATTATGCAAAACAAAAAAAATTTCACTTGCATTCAATTTTAGCGCGGCGCAAAGAAACCTGCAGAAAATCTGTTATTTAGAAGGGGGATAAAGACTCTTTACGCAAAGAATTCCTGCAGAAATTTTTTTACAGAGAGATATATTGTAGGTTGCAGAGGGGAAGAAAAGAGAACAAACCCACTAATTTCGAACTGCTGACGTGGCCAAGTTGCGGCGGAAACGCGGTCAGGGACCCCTAATGCGGCGGAAACGCGGCTAAGTGAGGAGATCAGGTTCTGGAAAAAATTCTGTGGTTCTGTACATTCAATTCCTCTCTGTTCTTCTGTACCAATTTTTGTTTTGCCCTCTGTAAATTTCCAGATCCTCAATTCTTCGCTGTTCCTGTAAGATTCAAAAGATACACCCTTCAAACAGATCAAATTTGATAATTTTTTTTTTATTATTTTTTTTATATTTTCAGATTTTTATAATTTTTAAAATTTATATCAACCCGAAAATTCACAAAAAGAAAGATTACGCCGTCCCCGGCAACGGCGCCATTTGATTATTGTCAAAACTATGAGTTTACCGCAATCAGAAACGGCGTCGCTTCGCAGCTAGCCGGTGAGTACGGGTCGATCCACAGAGACGGGTAAATTTCTTTTATGTGTTTTAACGAGTTGATTCAAAATGTCGTTTTGATTGGTTTATAAAAATCTATAAAAACTGGATCTAATTAATCTAATTAAGAGTCTTACTAGGGTTAGGCTTAGGGGAAGTTTTGGAGATTAACGTTTATCCTCACCGCTTTCAATGCCTTCTTTTTTAGATCTATTAGATGTTAATGTAATTATTAATAAAGTGGATCCAAATCTTTTGGGAAGATGTTTCTTCCTCTAGATTTGTATCCTTCCTTTGTTGATAATTACCCTAACCCCCACGGAAAACGCGCGCAACCGGCCCTTTATACTGCGGTTCATCGTTACCTCGAAGGGTAGGATGCCGCAGGGAGCGGTTGTGCTCGTATGCGTGGAGTTCTAATTCATTAGGTGAAAGTGGCATTGAAAGGGGTGAGAGATCTCATCTCTCAACCCTTTCCTTAAGGCTAACCCTAACAAGCGAGGAGATTACTCGCTCATTAGGGGATGAGAAAATATTTTAATTAAAAGAAACAGAAATAACATACCTTCCTAAGTTGACGGCTCCCTCCAAACAAGAAGAACAGATCTGAATTTATCTCTCAGAAAGTCTGAATTTTATTGATTGAAAAGAGGCATGCCTTTTACAATTTTCAGATTACAATTTATAAGTAAACAGGAGAATTAGGGTTTCAGAGTCTCGCACATGCGCAATTACTGATTTGACCTCTAAAAATCCCAACACCCACACCGACACGGCAACAGAAGAAAAATCCACCGACACGTGTATTAGACGGCCGCGGATCCACGGCATTGGTAGGCTTGGGCCGCGGATCCGCGGCCCTTTGGTAGTCTTGGGCTGCCAAACTTTCTGGGGTCCTTTGTAGTTGTCTGGGCTTCTTAGTTTTATACTTCTTTTTCTCTGTTGGCTTCTTACTCTTCTCCAGATCTTCAGTGAAGACTTGTATTGGTCTTTTTAACCGTTTCACCTTGACATTCGTTGCCTTGCACCTATGTGAAATGGGCTTGACTAGGATCCGTCTATTTGTTGGTCAAAAGTCCCTTTTTCTGTTGTTTTGTGTCTTTTTCACTGTATTTGCTCCAGAAACCTGTATCCTGTAATATGCAACAAACGTGCGTCAAGGGTACCTGTTTATTTATAAAAAGGATAAGAATAGGGGAATGGAAAATGCAATATTATGGTCTGAACAGCAGTCGAGCCCGACCCTCGCTCGGCCATCCCCAGCTAGTGGTCGTTGCTCGCAGCGCCAGAAATCAGAAGCCCTCGCCAAGGGGCAACCGAGCAGCTTCCCATCCATCCTCGGCACAAATACGACGGACAGCCCTCTGCCCATCACATGCAGAGGATTCGAGCCGCCAACAAGGGGCATCAGGTCTATCCAAGTCTCGAGTGATCCCCCCTCGACTTCAGGGGCCATGGAGATGCCTCCTTCTCAGCAGCGCTTGGCACGCTTGGCAAGTAATCGAAATCAACTTGACGAACGATTGCTAGACAAATAGCCGACCTGACATGGAAGCCCAACAGTGCAAGAAGAGAAATTTCACGAGCATTTTTCATGAACAGAAGATAAAATGCAAACCAAAGAAAGAAAAAAAGGTTTTATTACCGAAGGCAAAGTCTTTACAAAAGGTATTTTGGGCTCCCCAGCCTTACAAACTGCCCGGAGGCTTACAAAAATTACAAAAGCAACAAAACAAAAGGAGGAAGACGGGGGCTTTATGCCTCGGGGCCGGGTACGACCTCGGGGTCCTCGACATTCACCACGGGACGAGCAGGGTCCTCGGCGACTTCCTCATCAGGAATCTCTTTCCCCTGCTCCTCGGCGTCCGCGAGGGGGTACTAAGCCCGGAGCTCTTCGTCGGCGAACTCCGACATCCGGGCCTTAACGGCGTCGAGGGCCTCGTGCCAGATGAGGGTTGTGGCCACGGCCAGGTCATCATAGAAGTCCTTCGACTTCTTATAGCCCTCCACGGCCTTCGCCGCCAAGAGGTCGGCCAACTTCGCCGCTCTCAGGTCGGCCGACTTCGTTGACTTAGCCGCTGTCCCCAGCTCCTTCCGGAAGGTCTTCACCGTCTTCTTCAGGTTACCGGCAAGCACCTGAGCGTCCTCAAGCTTGGCCTTGGTAGCCACGACGGACTCACGGTACCGGGCAACCTCCCGTTTCTCGGCCTCCACCTCGCCCTCTAGAGCGGCAACCCTCGCCATCACCGCCTCCAGCTCCCGCTTGGAGCTCTCTTCCAGCGAGGCGAGCTGGCCCGCAACCTTCATTTCCAGGGCTATCACCTCGGCCTCCATGCGTAGGGCGAGGGCAACGTGCTGGAGAACCCGAAAGATAGAAAAGAGATCAGAAAAATGAAGGAGGCACCGAATCTCACAAAAAACCAAACACTTACCTGCACGAACTCCTGGGCGATGGACGCTCTCTGGGCCCTGAAGGTCCTCCCGGGGACCCTACCCCCCGCCGATTTCTCTATCTCATGAAGCAGGCTGTCCACAACGGATAGCCCCGAGGGCACCGCAAACTGGAGGCCTCCTTCCTCCACCATGATCGGCGAGGGCGGGCCCCAGGAAGACCTCCGGGAACCCCTCTTGAGCTGCTCCGATGGAGAGCCGATCTCCTCCTCTGAGGCCGGGTCTTCCAGAATCCGAGCCCGCTTCCGGCCCGACGCTCCACTAGGCCCCGGGGCGGGATCCGCCCCGGAATGCTCACGGGACGCGACCACCGGAGGAGAAGGAGCAGGGCGGGCTTCGAGCAGGAAGGGCCGGCGCCTCCGGCCTTCGTGACCTTTCTTGGCTGGTGCATGGAGGCTTTGAGCTCGTATATATCCATGGGTCCTGCGCAAAACCAAATGTAAAGAAGTCAGCGACACAAGCAATATGCAAGCCAAAAAGCAAGCTTAAACTTACCGACGAACTCAACGGGGCTGAGGCCGGCCCAACTCAGGACCCTCTCAAACAGCAGCATATCGAATCGGGGGTTGGGCTCCCACGACGCCACTCTCACCGTGACGGGGTCACTGGACTGGTTCCCCGGCAAGCATTTCTCTCTCGACCACATTGTAGGCACGGGCCAGTCCTCACCCTCGGGAGGGAAAATGAAGAAGAACTTCTTCCAGTCGTGAATGGAAGAAGGCAGGGCCACAACCCCTGTCCCGGCGGCGCCCCCCTGTCGCTTTCTGAAAGAGAAGTAGACCCACCTCGGGTCGCCCGCTCGACCACCGGGGTCATATTGGTCTTGTTGACCAAAAATTATATTTTTTTTACAAACAGTAAGAAAATAACTCATATAACAGTCTCCAAAGTTTAAGTTTATATAGTCCAAAAAAAAGATTTTAGAAAGAAAATTTTCCCAAAGAATAGCTAAATAAATTAGCATTAACTTTTTTTTGAATGACCAACATCTTTCATCTTGATTTTCATTGCCCAATGCACACCCTAACTTTATTGTGATTTCAACTTTTTGACCGCAGATCTAGAGTGAAATGTTTAATGGTTGAAAAACTGTTAATTTCACAACCATCTAATATGATGGTAGAAAGTATCGAAACATATAAAAAATTTGGTTTACACATGCATTAGGAAGAAGATCAAGTTAAATGATGTCGGTCATAAAAAATATATATAACTAAAAATTGCATTATGAAGTAGTTCTCAAGAAATTTTCTCAAGAAACTGCTGGGTTTTGCCGGTGCCCAGGCCATCTTCCGTGGCCGGTGCGGAACAAAAACTGGTGTTTAAAATTTTTGGCGGAAACAAAACCCGCCCCAAGATCGAAAGCATAAACCAATACTAGCAAATTAAAAGAGCTAAACTAAAGGGTTAGAGTGATTATACCAAAAGAACCAAGTCCTTCGGTCTTCCATCACCTTCCTAAACTCCTTGAGGCGTGCTCGAACAAATTTAGCCGCCGGTCTTCCTTTGTCGAAGATGATCCACCCGAGGGATATACCTCATAGCTCTAGCTCCACATCGAAAGCAAGTGAAGCAACTAGGGATTCTAGGTTGCTAATCTAGAAAGCCTAGGATGTAGTGAGCGTTCTAAATGTTTATCTATCTCATCTCACCTCCTCTTATGATTCTCAATACATGAGAGGGTTGAAAGGAGGTGGAGGATGAAGGTGGAGGGAACGCAAGAAAGCTAGAAGAAAGTGAAGCTAATGGTGAGGAGAGATGAGAGCTATCAAAAATAACCATCTCATTCTTTTTCCAACAAGTCTTCAAGTGAGAAAAAAACCAAGTGAAGAATGGTTTTATCAAACACAATTTTCCAATAAAATATGCAACCCATACTTGAATAGTATGTATGAGTGAATTAATAATTCATTTGTGCACACTATGAAAGCATGATCATCATCATACTCACATCAAGTCAATGCCACCTCATTATCCATTTATAAATAAATGGTCAAACCCAAAATGAGGTGTCCACCTTCTATAATGTTATCTGAAAAAATACGGATTGCATTCTACAGTATATACACACCTGTATTCATACCGAAATACGAATACCAGAAGAGATAGAATAACACAAAGAACATAATACTAGAATATACATATCGAAATATATATACGTAAATTATTAAATCAATATCTGATATACTAATCCGGCTTAAACTCGAGCCGGCTAGTATTATCAATCGCCCGATCGAAAGTCCGGGTACATAGTACAATTAATCGATCGGAACCCTGCACGTATCCAATACGGCTACTACATCGTTTTGCCTGAACCAGGGAAACCCTCTGTGTGGAACTCTAAAGACTCGTCAATACGCTGACAGTGGGTTTAACCACAAGCACGTCAGCGGTACTAGCTGTACGTAAAAGCTACCCAGGTATTGAGCGAAAGGAAGGCCGATGAGCAAACTCATCCAAACCCCTACTGAGCATGTCCATGACAATCTTCATACAGTCCGATCTGTTCGTCTAAGAGTATCGCATATCGAGTCTAGGGGGTAGATAAAGTCAGACCCCTAATAACGCGATATTTCATGTCGGTATGAAACCCATCACCCACTGAGAAACTACTGATCCAAATCAGTAATTCTTGTCACATTGGCCAAGGATTTCTGGTGATGGCCACCCGTGCACTACGCGACATCAACCCCCAATACCGGGAGAGACGAATCCCCGACAATCCGCTCACTACCTCTATGTGGCTCGAGACTGTACCTAATTAAAACCTGTTTGCACAACTCATTTGAGCCGTGGTAGGGTAGTAATCAAAGCACAATGGGAACTCACACGAGACAAATGGCGATCTCAGGTCGACAGACTAACCTGTACTCATGTCACCTGAGAACTGCTATCTGACAATACGTATATACCAATTAGTATGTTCCCGGCGAGTCCGTCCAGTGTACTCATAACCCAATGAGTACCTATATACTATCTTAGGTGACTGACTGGCATCAACGGCTTATGAGACTGGCCACCGCTCTTCGTCGGGGTCTCGATAAGTATACACTAGTCTACTGTGGAGTATCGATACGCAGTCTCGATATTCCCCTGACTAGGGACATTTAAGAATGTGCTTATAGACTATCCAGCTCCCACGTATATGATCGCCATCATAATACTGGTAGTCAAGAAAGAATCCTATGGGCTCTATCAACATGTAATCATGATCTGTAATGCCACTTAATACTGTACATTATGATAAAGACAAATCAAATAGTATACTATCATCTCGAGTAAGACTGTTCTGCTGATATAGGTCCTCCTTCAATCATCACAATCGCGTGCCTGCGATTCAATAATTGACTTGAGGGCACTATAACCAACAATCTCTCATTTGCACTTAAGGCTAATTATTGCGGTGTCGCATACTCACAGCCCGTGTGATACCGAACACCCAACTTCTCTACTAATCAGTCTCACAAAGCCCGTTTGTGAAACTATTGCGTTCGAGAAATAGCCTCAGTGATTGGATCCGCTCCAATGTTTATATCTTTATCTTTCTATATCTCAACTTCGCGGAGAAATACTATCTCCCGAAATGAGCGATACTCGTCTTAGAATTTGTTTGGATATCCGATGGGACCCGCTTCACAAATGAACTCCAAATCCAACAAACTTCTTAGACTGTATCTTCCACTGAATTTAATCAGTATCCTGCGCCATGCCTTCCTCAGTATCCGTTTGGACCACCTGTCCAACATACTGCCCCTCAAAAGAGGGAAAACTATAACTCTGACAGTCACTCTGTCATCCAGGTCACCTTAGAAGCCTGAAATGATAACCGCCTCTAAAAGGAGGCTGTCGTTACCATATACTAAGAACATCCACTTATGTTCATAACTGCTTCCTAACATTTCTCCAGGATTGGATTAATATATATGCTTAATGTAGCCAGTGCAAAAGCAATATCTGATGTGGTACTTGACATCTCATGATTGATAAAATTGCCTAAGCAAGTGATATGCCAATCATGCAAATCCCTCTCCTCATCAGTCTGGAAGACATTTCTTTAGAGAGGGTGACTCCATCACCTACGGGTACATCACTATACCAGGAGTCGTCCATTCTAAAACACTTTAGAATAGTGTCAAGTACCCAAATTGGGACACTTCCCAAATCCAGATCTAAAACCATAGATCTAATTACCAAAATCCCTGATATTTATCCAGATCCTGTGTGGAGAAACTTCTTGTGACAACCACAGTATAACCAATCGTAGTATAGGAATATCACTTCCGATAAAGAGCATGTCATCCAAAAACCAGGACATCACTCCCTACTACCTTCTTACCAAATCCATCTCTTATTCTGATGAAGTCAAACTCTATGACTGTCACATCAAAACTAGATGGTCTATCTCCGCTATACCTGCTTTAGTCTATAATAGACATAAGCTACTTGCCCACTATGCTTCCGCTGCTCCCACTGACTACAACAACCCTCTGGCAGAGTCATATACACGTGCACTTCTAAAGCTTGTTTAGAACGCTGTTATACTGATCCTCCTACCAGATTTCATAGTCTAGAACAACAGTAGTATCAAGTTTGAGTCATCAAAAACCTCCATGTCACGGTCGTTGAGGAGACTGAAGTACCTCTCGGGTGCCTGAGGTTACCCACCAAATCCGCAGAGTGGCTAATGGAATGTCGAATCCAATTGAATATTTAGATTCTACTAAATTTTCAGTAAACGTTTGTGGTTCTGGAATCACTTCCAATTCTACCATACTCCCACTAATGTTTTCTAAAAAGAATCCATTTTACTAAAACTGTGGCGGGTCAAGAACAATATAACTATTAACCTTCCAGATGGTAGAAGGTTAACCCTCATCAAAACCCGGGATAACCCACAAACTGCCATTACTGAAACGTGCCTTGAGTTTGTGCAGATTTTGATTTTAAGCATCAGCCGGACAACTCCATATACCTTAACATTGTTAAGATATGAATCCATTCTATATATCCAATATAGAAACAAATGCACTAATTTAATTGGAACCAGATTCAAAATACATACAGTCGTTTCCAGTGCATATCAACTAGATGGAAGAAGGCCAAGCAGCATTACTCATCAAAGAATGCACCTACGCATGAGTAACCTGAAAGAGAAGCAATTTCTCAAAACCATTACTTACAACGGAATGCCTAGCACACGTATCTACATTTTCGATCACTTCGAAGAATCCTGATACTTTGCAACATATGGTTCTCTACTTTATTCTTATACCTATAACTTCTCAAAATTTGGACCTTGTATTTCAACGAAATACTTGTCCAAAACAAGAGAAGTCAAAAAGTAAACAGAATATAGTATGAGTACCAACCCTTTTGTCCTAACGGACACCGGACAACATACAATACTCTGTATAAGTCCACTGAGTTCAATAACTCAAACTCTGTGCGTCGTAGGTTGAAAACTGTGCTATGTTTAAGAAAAATTACACCGCTGTTGAATGCACATTACCTAACCATCAACTGATATAGGTAAATGTCATAGACATAATTTCAAAAAGTTATATCTCACTTTATAAAATAAATGTACAGATATATCAGTTTGAAATTAGTGCATAACGACGAATATTCAAAACCAAATATTTACCGTCATGCAAAACCCATGTGATTTCCTCAAATATAACCAATTACAAAGAATTCCGATATATAGAGGATCTAATCATCCAATTCTCAATATCTTACTCCCACTCAGCATCCGTAACGCCATACAAATGTGAGAATCAAATCTGGTAAATACATACTCTGGAGTTAGAATCTAATTGGGAAAACAATTTTCAATTAACACCGCACAGTGAAACTGAAACATAAAAATGTTTCGAAGGGGTAACTGGGTATTTCTAGTAATGCATCTTCCACTATCCAGATTCATAACAGTAACCGTATATTTTCTTTCCCTTACTCCAATCCCTTTATATGTCTTTACTTATTACCTTCTGTACACCACAATTAGGCTAATTGGTTTTCATCCTTCCCTACCTTTCGGCACCAGTCTGAGGTTTGGAAGAAGACTATCTAATAAGCGTAATAGGTGTACTCTCCTTATACTAGGAGCCCTCGCAACCGAGAGAAGATAAAGGGAAAAGACAACTGAATAAACCTTATTCTATTTCTCCAGAACCAGAATCCATTCTCGAACTGGAACAAGTTCCTTCGAGTTCATATGTAACTATATGATGGCATATTCAATAAATGTGGATCTTCGTAGTGATACGGAATGTTCTGGAGAAAATGCAAAGGGGAGATAGGAGTGGCAGAGATATACGCGGTTTCGTCGTGAATGATAGCAGTCATAATTTTCTTTACCCTCATTCTAATCCCTTTATATGTCTTTACTTATTACTTTCTGTACACCATATTTAGGCTAATTAGTTTTCTTCCTTCCCAACCTTTTGGCACCTGCCTATGGTTTGGAAGAAGACTGCCCATTAAGCGCAATAGATGTACTCTCCTAATACTAGGAGCTTTCACAACCTGAGAAAAGGTAAAGAGAAAAGACAACCAAATAATCCTATTCGATTTCTCCGGAACTTGAAACCATCCTCGAACTGAAACAAGTTCCTTCGAATTCGTATGTAACTATATGATGGCATATCCAATAAATGTGGATCTTCGTAGTGATACACTCAAAAGGGCAACAACCACTTTTTCGACAACTCGAACCTTCATTGCGCCCTCAAGCGAGTGTTCTGGAGAAATGCAAAGGGAATGTAGGAGTGTCAATGATATATGCGACTAAATGACAATCCAAAAGCCAAAGTGTTTTAAGAAGATTCGGTTAACTTGGTTCATGAGTTTTAGTTTAGGGTCAGGCCATGGTCGCTACATAAGAGAGAGAAAAAAAACACCCAGCGTGCACTCTAACCTAGATTAGAATGGTTAATCACTTTGTCTAATCAGGATGGCTCCCACTGTTTCTTCGAATTCTCCTTCAAACCCTAAAAGGTGAATTAGTCGGGATCATCTGAAAATCACCCGAGGAGTAATACCTACTCATCAGTGGGAATCGGGATCCAACTATCATCGTATGATAACTTAATGGAAGCTACTCAAGTCACTACACTCCAGAAGGTATGCGCATGCCTGACAAGTTTCCTGTATGTTTGAAACTCCCGATGTATTTTTTACCCCTAACGACCTATAACCTTGATGCTTGCCAACAAGCTATAGGCTACTAGTCAAGTTCAACCCGTCATTGTTCTGGATTAACTCGTACCCACCCGCACAAACTCTTGACGTTTTCCAACAAAACTGTACGACTGTCTCGATCAATCGTATATCCATGCAACAGATAAATATCACTCAGCTACAATTCATTATGTCTTGACGCTTGCCAACAAACATAGCACGAATATTAGGTGGTATCTATCTGAAATGACGGAAGACTACGGCTGGTTTTTGGCGAAAAACCTTTAACGTAATGAACTTGATATCATTGAAGGAACCCGAGCAGTTTTACAAATATATAGTGGCATAAACTTTTGCTAAAGAAGTCGCTCCCTGTGAAGGGATCTCGGCTCTTTTCTCATCGAATGAGGTGCAGGATATTACTAACTGAATACCACGATGCAAAGCAAAAGAATCGACTATAGTGAAGTTATTACAAGGACGCAAATTTTTGCTCAAGAGGTCACTCCCGATGAAGAGATCTCGACTTTTGCCTCGTCGAATGAGGTGCTGGATATTCATAACCGAATACCACTGTACAAAACAAAAGGAAACGTTTGTAGTAACAGTTTTTGAAAATTGGTTCCAACATCATATAGGTTTGTTTTTCCTTGCATTAATCAGAATTAATGCAGTCCCATCAATTAATCCATATCACACCACAGAAAAGGAACGAAAATAAAATGTACGTATATTCCATCCGCATTCGCTACTGGGCCCCGTCATGCACCGTTAGGTTACTTAACTAACAGCAGAGCGGGAGCTGGACTAGCGCGGGTGCAAAACATATACTATATCTACTAGTATATATAACTATATATATAACATTCGTCTCAGGCATGATATAAGAAAGAACACAGAATCTCAACAAGCAACACAGAATGGTGGAAAATCTGGAGCTTCGGGTTTCATTTGAGCGGCAAATGAGACCCAACGTTTCTGGTCATGTGGATAGCCTGTGCAATGAAAACCTGGACCCCTACGAGCGCGGCAAGTTACCCGCCAATCCCAGAAATGAGGCAACCCCAATCAACAAAGTGAATGGACCACCCAACACTTCACGGAATCCGGTAACTTGAGTACCCCTCCGTGGGTCATCCTTTACCCCCTACGAGTGTGGTGAATAGCTCACCAATTCTAGAGTAAGGCCCCCTCCTTCTCAACGCCATGAGATGCAGGCCCGTTGCCCTCTAGAACCCGGCTATTCATGAACTCCATCGCGGGGTAATCCTAGTACAGAAAAGAAAAATATATATACAATGGCGACATCGACATCAACCCGGTCGTGCCCCAATAAAAAAATATACAATCTGGCAGAAACAACTGTCCACATGTCGGACGCTCGCCCCGCAATACTGAATATACAATTGAATCTGAACTGTACTAATACCATTGCACTGTAGGCTATCCATCATGACAATCCAACCACAATATCAGCACAACTCAGAACATCAACGTGAATATCACGATCGCAAACCCGTCTAGTTGAACATATAGCAAATAGTCGGGTTGTACCGCTCAATGATATTCACGGTCGCAGATATATTCGCATGCACTAATAATTACACACTTAAAATTTCGATCAACTAAACATTTCAACATTAGCCCCAAATGAAAACTAGCACTCAAACAAATCTGGTCAAAAAACAAAAAATCCCAAAAATCATATTTCCATGAAATAGAGTCCTAGAAAAAAATTTGGGTCACTGTAGCAAAAAAAGCGTCGCGGTTCCTCGGCAAAACGTGCCATTTGGCTTGGGTTCCGCGGCGGTATTTTAGAGTTAGATACCCAATTTTTTTTCTTAGCTCTAGTTTTGCCTACATATATTTTTAAGATACCCAAAAAAAAATTTGAACAACTTTGAAATTCGACAGCAAGCATGACAACATGGAAATACGATTCGGAAAAATTTGTCGATTGAGATTTTAACTTTGTGCAAACTAGCTAATATTGGTTTATGGGTGGCTCCGATACCATGCTGGGTTCTGTCGGCGCCCTAGCCATCTTCCGTGGCCGGTGCGGAACAAAAACCGGAATTAAATTTTTTGGCGCAAACAAAACCCGCTCCAAGATCGAAACCATAAACCTATACTAGCTAACTAAAAGAGCTAAACTAAAGGGTTATAGTGATTATACCAAAAGAACCAAGTCCTTCGGTCTTCCATCACCTTCCTAAGCTTTTTGAGGCGTGCTTGAACAAACTTGGCCGCCGGTCTTCCTCCATCGAAGATGATCCACCCAAGGGATGTAGCTCATGGCTCTAACTCCACATTGAAAGCAAGTGAAGCAACTAGGAATTCTAGGTTGCTAATCTAGAAAGCCTAGGATGTAGTGAGTGTTCTAAATGTTTATCTATCTCATCCCACCTCCTCTCATGATTCTCAATACATGAGAGGGTTGAAAAGAGATGGAAGATGAAGGTGGATAGAACTCAAGAAAGCTAAAGGAGAGCGAAGCTAACGGTGAAGAGAGATGAGAGCTATTAAAAATAACCATCTCATTCTTTTTCCAACAAGTCTCCAAGTGAGAAAAAACCAAGTGAAGAATGGTTTTATCAAACACAATTTTCCAATAAAATATGCAACCCATACTTGAATAGTATGCACAAATGAATTAATAATTCATTTGTGCACACTATGCTAGCATGGTCCTCACCATACTCCCATCAAGTCAATGCTACCTCATTACCCATTTATAAATAAATGGTCATACCCAAAATGAGGTGTCCACCTTCTAGAATGTTATCTGAAAAAATACGTATTACATTCTACAGAATACACACCTGTATTCGTACCGAAATACGAATACCCGAAGAGATAGAATAACACGAAGAACATAATACTAGAATATACATATCGAAATATATATACGTAAATTATTAAATCAATACCTGATTTAATAATCCGGCTCAAACCTGAGCCGGCGAGTATTATCAATTGTCCGATCGAAAGTCCGGGTACATAGTACAATCAATCGATCGGAACCCTGCACGTATCCAATACGGACACTGCATCGTTTCGCCTGAACCAAGGAAACCCTCTGTGTGGAACTCTAAAGACTCGTCAATACGCTGGCAATGGGTGTAACCACAAGCACGTCAACGGTACCAGCTGTACGTAACGGCTATCCAGGTATTGAGTAAAAGGAAGACCGACGAGCAAACTCATCCAAACTCCTACTGAGCATGTCCATGACAATTTCCATACAGTCCAGTCTGTTCGTCTAAGAGTATCGCATATCGAGTCTAGAGGGTAGATAAAATCAGATCCCTAATAACGCGATATTTCGTGTCGGTATGAAGCCCATCACCCACTGAGAAGCTACTGATCCAAATCAGTAATTCTCGTCCACCTTGGCCAAAGATTTCTGGTGATGGCCACCCGTGCACTACGCTACATCAACCCCTAATACCGGGAGAGAGGAATCCCCGACGATCCGCTCACTGCCTCCATATGGCTCGGGACTGTACCCAACTCAAACCTGTTTGCACGACTCGTTTGACCCGTAGTAAGGTAGTAATCAAAGCACAGCGAGAACTCACACGAGACAAATGACGATCTCAGGTCGACAGGCTAACATGTACTCATGTCACCTGGGAACTGCTATCTGACAATAGGTATAATACCAACTAACATGTTCCCGGCGAGTCCGTTCAGTGTACTCATAACCCAATGAACACCTGTATACCATCTTAGGTGACTGACTGACACCAATGGCTTATGAGATCGGCCACCGCCCCTCATCGGGGTCTCGATAAATATACACTAGTCTACTCCGGAGTATCGATGCCCAGTCTCGATACTCCCACGACTAGGACATTTAAGGATGTGCTTATAGACCACCCAGCTCGCACGTATATTGTAGGGTGTTTTTCGTCACCCTATTGAGATGGGAATACGCGCGCGCTTGTCAGGCGCGTTACAGATTCCCCCTGTCTAGGGTAGGCTGGGGTTTATTGATTGTGGGGATCCGAATCTCCGGCAACCATGGACTAAGCTGCCATTAATTACCCCTCGCCTATGGAGCGAGGTAACCTCCGATTAATGGGTTAAATTGGTCATGCGAACTCAATGTGCAGTGTTGTGTTTTGAAGGGGTTTTGGATATATCAGAGGGGCCCGCAGAGTTTTTACGGGGGTCCCGCTACCCGGATAGCGGGCTGGGGGTCAAGGAGGCTAGCAGCCCCCTTGCAGGATGCAGGGCAGCGCCTCATTAGAAATTTTTTTCTAACAGGGACAGTGTCGTGGAGTATGCGTGTATGTGTGTGTGTATATATATACACATATATGTATATAAATAAAAAAAAAGGAAAGGGCATCCAAACGATGCGTGGAAGAAGGCGCCAGCGCCCCATGTGCCTGGCACACGGGCGCTGTGCGCCAGAGCGCCAGCGCCCCACGTGCCTGGCACGCGGACGCTAGGCGTCAGCAGCAAAAGGGACTTGGTCCCTGCACTAGGAGCTATGCTCCCGAATTGACTTATAGAGTTTAACTCCTAAGATATTTTTGGAGCTGATGAAGGGGCTTCTCCATTGAGCTCTGGATCTTCCCCAAAGTGGGATTTTTGGAGATGGGTCTCCTTCCTCCTCTTCTGTCGGCTAGATCTTAAAGAATAAGAAGTATGAGATTTTAAAAATCTCTCCTTTTTTAGATCTAATGGAAGATCTGAGTTCCCCTTTGTGGGTTTTGTGGTGAAAAACTATTTAGTTTTGGAAAAGGAAGAGTAAAACTCTTGATTTAATTGAAGAATGGGAAGAAGGTTTAGAACCTTGAGGAAGGAGAAAGAGGCACAAAGAACCCCTAGATTTTTGAGGGAATGAAAAGTTGTATTTTTTTATTCATCATCATGTTGCCTCTTACAGGCTTACACATTTACATGTAGCCCCTTGGGCTTTACAAAATGGCATTTTTCCCATCCCATGCCTCATATGCATTTCTTTTGCACATAAGCCATGGGCTTTACAAAAATTTAGCTTTATGCCCATTTTACTTACATTCATGCATCAAAATTATTTATTACATGATGATTTTTTTGGCATGGAAGGGGGGGCCGACCGCTTCATGTTCGGACTCGACTTGGGCATGGGCCTACTTGATCTGGGCTTGGGCCCACTTGGCTTGGGGTTGACCATGACTTTGACTTGGTCAACCGGGGTGCAATTTTCGACCCAAACAAAGTGCCCCCCATCAATAAATGCACACCACATATGTGGGTCGTGTGCATGAAATTGATGGATCTTCTTTCATGTGGAGGCGACTTGCTTTGGTTCCTTCTTTTTGGGATGCACTGCCCTTTTAACAACACGGACGGTCGACGCTTGACGCGTCTCCGAGACGGAGTGTCTGTGGTAGACGTTTCTCTGGCCCGGAGTGATTTGGTAGACGTGACCGTCGGCACGGAGTGTCGCTGGTCGACGTGCCCCAGGCACGGAGTGTTTGCTTGACGTTTCCCTGAGGCGGAGTGTCTGTAGTCGACGTGCCCCCGGCACGGAGTGTCTGCTTGACGTTTTCCCGAGACGGAGTGTCGGCTGGTTGACGTGTCCCCGGCACGGAGTGTCTGCTTGATGTTTCCCCGTTACGGAGTGTCGCTGTTGGACGTTTCCCCGGTACGGAGTGTCGCTGGTGGACGTTTCCCCGAAGCGGAGTGTCTGTTTGACGTTTCCCCGTTATAGAGTGTCGCTGGTTGACGTGTCCCCGGCACGGAGTGTCTGCTTGACGTTTCCCCGGCACGGAGTGTCGCTGTTGGACGTTTCCCCGGTATGGAGTGTCGCTGGTCGATGTGTCCCCTGTACGGAGTGTCTGCTGGTTGACGTGTCCCCGGTACGGAGTGTCTGCTTGACGTTTCCCCTGCACGGAGTGTCGTTGTTGGACGTTTCCCCGGTACGGAGTGTCTGCTTGACGTTTCCCCGTTACGGAGTGTCGTTGGTTGACGTGTCCCTAGTACGGAGTGTCTGCTTGATGTGTCCCCGAGACGGAGTGTCTGCTGGTTGACGTGTCCCCGGCACGGAGTGTCGCTGTTGGACGTTTCCCCGAGGCGGAGTGTCTGTAGTCGACGTGCCCCCGGCATGGAGTGTTTGCTTGACGTGCCCCCGGCATGGAGTGTCTGCTTGACGTTTCCCCATTACGGAGTGTCGACTGTTTGACACAGAGGTCGATGTTGGAATTGGTTGGTTTGATTTGTGTTGACATCAGCATCGCTACACTGGAATATGGTACCAGGAGCGAATCATCATTTGCCTTTGAGAGGGTTTGGGGATTGGTTTTTTGTCGGCATCTGCATTGCTGCACTGGAATAATGCCAGGAGCAACTCATCATTTGCCCAGGGAGGATTTGGGAATTGTTTTTTTGGGTCGACATCAGCACTGCTGCACTGGAATAATGCCAGGAAAAACTCATCATTTGCCCCGGGAGGATTTGGGAATTGGTTTTTTGGGTCGGCGTCAGCACCGCTACACTAGAATATAGTACTAGGAGCGAATCATCATTTGCCTTTTCTTGTTGGGAAGCGATGGCTTAGGAGACAGGTTTAGATCCCTATCACCTAAGGCTTTTCAATTTTATGGGCCGTAAGGATCCCATAAAAGCATTTTCTCCCTACGAGTCGTAAGGATCATGTAGGTGCATTTTCTTCTTAGGAGTCATGAGGACCTCCAAGTGTTTTTCTTTTGTGAGTCGTAAGGATCCCACGAAGGTTTGTTCTCCTCATGCATCGTGAGGACACATGAGTGGGTCTTCCCAATGGAGCGTAATTCCAAGGGCGGAGACCGACCGCTGGACTGGTGATTGCGGTGGGGTATGGATATGACGAGAATTATTTGAGCCCTTGGATTGTATACGGTAGTCAACTTGGGGACCAACCGTAGGGCTGGCGAAATTTTAGAAAATCGGATTTTGGTTGGCGTCTGCATCGCTGCACTGGAATATGGTACCATGAGCGACTCATCATTCGCCATTTGAGAATTTGGATTTTGGTTGGCGTCTGCATCGCTGCACTGGAATATGGTACCAGGAGCGACTCATCATTTGCCGTTTGAGAATTTGGATTTTGGTCGGCATCTGCATCGCTGCACTGGAATATGGTACCAGGAGCGACTCATCATTCGTCGTTTGAGACATTCAAAGTTTTGAAATTTTGATTGGCGTCTGCATCGCTGCACTGGAATATGGTACCAGGAGCGACTCATCATTCGCCGTTAGGGTATGAGATTTGGAATTTGGTTGGCGTCTGCATCGCTGCATTGGAATATGGTACCAGGAGCAACTCATCATTCACCACTTGGGGCATGGGGTTTGGAATTTGGCTGGCGTCTGCATCGCTGCACTGGAATATGGTATCAGGAGTGACTCATCATTCGCCACTTGGGGCATGGGGTTTGGAATTTGGTTGGCGTCTGCATCGCTGCACTGGAATATGGTACCATGAGCGACTCATCATTCGCCATTTTTTTATTACCGCGATTTCTCTATCATTTCAGCTTTTCTTATCACGAAGGTCGCGATTGCCTTATCATTTCGGCTAGTTATTCGCGGTTGCCCCACCATTTCGGCTTTATTTTCATTTTTATTTTTACTCGCTGATTTTTATTGCTAGTTTCCCTATCATTTCGGCATTATATATATATATATATATATATATATATATATATATATTATTTACACATTTTTACATCCCAGTTTAACGACTTAGAGGTCGACTGTTCCTAGTTTAATGACATGGTGGTCGGCGGTTCCCAGTTTAAAGACTTAGAGGTCTATCATTCCCAGTTTAACGACGTGGTGGTCAGCTGTTTGCAGTTTAAAGACATGGAGGTCTCCTATTTCTAGTTTAACGACTTCGTGGTCATCCGTTTCCAGTTTAATGACTTAGTGGTCATCTGTTTCCAGTTTAACGACTTAGAGATCATCTATTTCCAGTTTAAAGACTTAGAGGTCTATTGTTTCTAGTTTAAAGACGTGGAGGTCATTTGTTTCCAGTTTAACGACTTAGTGGTCATCTGTCCAGTTTAAAGACTTAGAGGTCTACTGTTTCATGTTTAACGACTTAGAGGTATACTGTTTCCAGTTTAACGACGTGGTGGTCATCTGTTTCCGGTTTAACGACTTAGAAGTCATCTGTGCCCAGTTTAACGACTTAGAGGTCATCTGTTTCCAGTTTAACGACTTAGAGATCATCTGTTTCCAGTTAAAGACTTGGAGGTCATTTGTTTCCAGTTTAACGACGTGGTGGTCATCTGTTTCCAGTTTAAAGACTTAGAGGTATACCGTTTCCAGTATAAAGACTTAGAGGTCATCTGTTTCCAGTTTAACGACGTAGAGGTCATCTGTTTCCAGTTTAACGACTTAGAGGTCATCTGTTTCCAGTTTAACGACTTGGTGGTTATCTGTTTGCAGTTTAAAGACGTGGAGGTCTCCTGTTTCTAGTTTAACGACTTAGTGGTCATCCGTTTCCAGTTTAACGACTTAGTGGTCATCCGTTTCCAGTTTAACGACTTAGAGGTCTATTGTTTCCAGTTTAATGAGTTAGAGGTCATCTGTTTCCAGTTTAAAGACGTGGAGGTCATCTGTTTCTAGTTTAACGACTTAGTGGTCATTTGTTTCCAGTTTAAACACTTAGAGGTCTACTGTTTCCAGTTTAACGATTTAGAAGTCATATGTTTCCAGTTTAACGACGTGGTGGCCATCTGTTTCCAGTTTAAAGACTTAGAGGCCTACTGTTTCCAGTTTAAAGATTTGGAGATCATCTGTTTCCAGTTTAACGACGTGGTGATCATCTGTTTCCAGTTTAAAGACTTAGAGGTCTACTGTTTCCAGTTTACAGACTTGGAGGTCATCTGTTTCCAGTTTAACGACGTAGAGATCATCTGTTTTCAGTTTAACGACTTAGAGGTCATCTGTTTCCAGTTTAACGACTTGGTGGTCATCTGACGGGGAGCTTAGAGAAAATACCCGATTGAGCAGTTGTCAAGGGCACTGCTGGAGCTTGCATGAGATGCCTTATTACTTTGTCGGTGTTGATGGCCTTGCCCCCAGCTGGGGCCAAGGAAAGCCGTTCAAATACCGACTTGCGTTCGAAGATGGCAATTGAAAATTGTTAACCTGCAAATAGAAACATGATTTCAGTATAGGCAATCGATATGTATATTGATTGAGTTCACATGAACGTTTAACCCGAAATATAGAAAGAGACATTTGTCCCACCGGGCGTGCCAGAAATCTGTAGGGTGTTTTTCTTCACCCCATTGAGATGGGAATACACAGGCGCTTGTCATGCGCGTTACAGATTCCCCCTGCCTAGAGTAGGCTGGGGTTTATTGATTGTGGGGATCCGAATCTTCGGCAGCCGCGGACTAAACTGCCGTTAATTACCCCTCGCCTTTGGAATGAGAGAACCTCCGATTAACGGGTTAAACTGGTCATGCGAACTCAATGTGCAGTTTTGTGTTTTGAAGGGGTTTTAAATATATCGGGAGGCCCGCAGAGTTTTTACGGGGGTCCCGCTACCCGGATAGCGGGCTGGGGATCAAGGGGGCTAGCAGCCCCCTTGCAGGGTGCAGGGCAGCGCCCCATTAGAAATTTTTTTCTAACAGGGATAGTGTCGTGGAGTATGCGTGTGTGTGTGTGTATATATACATATATATGTATATAAATAAAAAAAAAAGGAAAAGGGCATCCAAAGGATGCATGGAAGAAGGCGCCAGCGCCCCACGTGCCTGGCACGCGGGCGTTGTGCGCCAGAGCGTCAGCAGCAAAATGGACTTGGTCCCTGCACTGGGAGCTGTGCTCCCGATTTGACTTATGGAGTTGAACTCCTAAGATATTTTTGGAGCTGATGAAGAGGCTTCTCCCTTGAGCCTTGGATCTTCCCCAAAGTGGAATATTTGGAGATGAGTCTCCTTCCTTCTCTTCTGTCGGCTGAATCTTGAAGAACAAGAAGTATGAGATTTTAAAAATCTCTCCTTTTTGAGATGTAATGGAAGATCTGAGTTCCCATTTGTGGGTTTTGTGGTGAAAACTATTTAGTTTTGGAAAAGAAAGAGTAAAACTCTTGATTTAATTGAAGAAGGGGAAGAAGGTTTAGAACCTTGAAGAAGGAGAAGGAGGCACAAAGAACCCTAGATTTTTTAGGGAATGAAAAGTTGTATTTTTTTATTCATCATTATGTTGCCTCTTATAGGCTTACACATTTACATGTAGCCCCTTGGGCTTTACAAAATGGTATTTTGCCCATCACATGCCTCATGTGCATTTCTTTTGCACATAAGCCACGGGCTTTACAAAAATTTGGCTTTATGTCCATTTTACCTACATTCATGCATCAAAATTATTTATTACATGATTTTTTTTTGGCATGGAAGAGGGGCCGACCGCTTCATGTTTGGACTCGACTTGGACATGGGCCCACTTGATCTGGGCTTGGGCCCGCTTGGCTTGGGGTTGACCAAGACTTTGACTTGGTCAACCGGGATGCTATTTTCGACCCAAACATATATGATCGCCATCATAATGCTGGTAGTCAAGCAAGAATCATATGAGTTTTATCAATATGTAATAGTGATCTGAAATGCCATGCACCTAAGGCAGTACATGATGATAAAGACAAATCAGATAGCATACTATCATCTCGAGTAAGACTGTTCTACCGTTTTAGGTCCTCACTCAATCATCACAATCACGTGCCTGCGATTCAATAATTGACTTGAGGACAGTATAGCCAACAGAAACATTCTCTGGATCCTTTTCCTCTCAAATTCTATGATAAAGTCTTTCTAAATAGCTATGAAGTACGGATACTTATATATTCCTCATGTATCGTACTTGATCACGTATCGGAGTCCAAAACTCTCGGAAACTCACGGATTCACTCGGACTTGTAAATGCCTCATCAATCTCTCTCGAATAGACGCATCTTATCTTTCTCTTTCTCTCGAAAATTAAGGCACTCAAAATTCAAAAGTTTGAACGTGCTTTGTATATCTAACATAATGCCATTATTTTATTTATATTATTATATATTGGTATGTATATGTTAATATATATTCATATTAAGTTAATTTAAAATCAACATACAAACGTATCCCGTATCCTAGGTTTTTGGAAAATTGCAATCCACAAATCCGTATCGTATCGTATCCCGTATTTGTATTTGAAACCGTGCTACATAGCTAAATATACCCTCAAGCTTGAAAGGTTGGAACATGCTTTGTCTACTAGTTAATTTATTAATTGTGAGGTTCTGCTAAAACTAATAATTTAACAGGCTCCATACCTTGCAGAGAATAACTAGTACAATTAAAAGACCAAATGTCATCTGTGTTGGGCTTCTCTTCAAAGCCAGCCCCGGATGTACTATGTAGTCCAGATTAGTATACTACTTGAGATTTTAAAGCAATCTAAACCATCAGCATCATCAAATAAATTTGTTAAGCAAATGCCATTATAACCTAATGCTAAGGCCATTTTGCAAAGCAAGAGGTCTAGGGTTCAAACCTTGTTTGCAACAGCTTACGTCCTATCATTCCCAAAAGATATGTTAAAAATGTCACTTGCGCTGGGAACCGTCGATACTGGATAGGATTTAGCTCTGAACTATGCCAAAGTAGAATTATAACGCACGCTAAATTGTATTACAATACCAAGACTTCTCAATGTTCCTTAGGTAGCACGGAAATTCAAACAAATACCATCAAACTAGAGTTTTCTTTCTGAAAAAACCACAAGCTTTTGTATCACCAATACGACACTCCATCGGATCAAATCTTCTTCTTTATGATGCCTTCGCCGATCCAACTCGACACCACATCTACCACCATCTTGCGAACTCGAAATTTCGATTGAACATCATGAGCTCTGATACCACTTGTTAATAATTTCTTTTTTGAGCACGCAAGACGACAAACCATAAGAAGAAGCCAACACCGGGTTTAACATGGTTCAACCAGTCCCGACCTACATCCATGAGGCAAACATGAGGATTCCTTTAGTTTATTACTGTTTATTGTTTACTAGGATCCTCCCTACCTCTATACACCTTCATGCTATTTAACAACAAGGTGTATATATTAAACTGAAGCATGCAACGATGGAACTTATATAAGGTGTACAAAGTAAATGCAGTTATCTAAAAATGCTGATTGTCATGGTATTTTAGAGGAATTTCAGCCTAAAAAGAACTAAGAAAGTTCAGTATTTTACCGAGTCCTAATGGTATAGCTGTACCTTGACTCCGCTACTTAGATCCTCGCACAGGTGCATGAACTCTTTCTGCAACTGATTCCCTCTGAGAACAAATCATTAGTCACTACATCTAAAAATAGAATCAAAATATATGAACAGTAGTAGATACAATGAACCAATTGGTTTTCTCAAAATAATATAACCAAATTGGGGTTCAGATGCACTGGTCACTGTGATAAATGGAGGAAATGAATAAGGTAAGCATGTGCAACTTAGCTTTCCCTTATATTATAAGGTCAAATTGTGTTCAGATTGGCATTTGATTGGTGAAAATGGGTGGTGATTGCTGCAGCTTATGATTGGAGATCTCTATGATTGGATGGTTCAAGATTGGACCAGGAAATACTGTTTTCTGGTTGTTGAGGAATTTTTTATTTATATTTGATTCTGCAAATGATTAGTGAGGAAATCTCTCCACTGAAAATTGCAATACAAAAGTTTTGAAATATTCAATCACCAAACTTTGTACTTGCTGAAACCTATAGGTGTTACTGCTCTCTAACTACTGATTCCTACACCACTTTCAAATTGTTAATGCTCCACAGTTTATACCAAAATGTGATATTTGTTGCATGCAACATTCATATTTGTTGTAGGGATGTGAGGTCCAAGTCGATTGCTTTAACTGTTTGAAACTTTGTTTAGGATTTCCATTTTTGGTGCAAATCAAATTTTTGGTTGGAAAAATCGCTGGTAAACTGCAGCTTTTATTGTTGTTGACATAGCAGCCCTTCTTTATTTTCTATAACGTTGGTATCCTTCAGAATTTTACAGCTCCTTCTACAAATCTTAGCAACATACTAACATGTCACTGATCAAACATGAAAAAGTTTTAACTCTTTTTTGCAGGAAATGCTACAGTCGCTCCATTTTACAAGAACAAAGAAGCCCCTAAATCCATGAGAGTACCTTACTTAGGACAGGTTGATCTGGAGAAATCATAAAACAATTTAATCTACCAACCAAGTTTAGTGTTGATAATTTAAATTCTGGTCTTATTATGTGTACGATTGTTTGAACAAGTCAGCAGAATTTGCTGTGGTTGGCATGACACCTAATAGCTTGATGTGAGATCAAGGAAACACCTTAGATCAAAGTCAAAAACTAACGGTCAAGATAACTGAGCTTAACTAATTTTATTGAACAACAAATGCTTAAAACCATGAATCATTACCAAGGCGTTTGTTGAGATGCGAGAGACTAAAATAGTCCTACGTTGGAAAAACTATGAGAGGGATATGGATATAAGATATAAGATGGACCAAATCTCAACAAGGTTTGAGTCTTATTGTTAGAACCCACTTATATCAAAAGCCCGTATACACTCATAAATAAAATATATACTGATCGAGCTTATCGCTTTATTTATCATGGTATCAGAGCAGTTAAAACAGCATCACTACTCAGCGTTGATTAATGAAGAATATAAGTTATAAAAAGGATCAATGGCGTCAATCAAGGAGACTAAGATTGTGAACTAGATTTGTCCTGAATATGCGAAAGAAGATGTAGGCGAACAACAAAGTTTTTGAGATAGGTAAGGTCCAAGTTACTTGTATGTGACATTTAGCATATGGGTCATATAAGTTTCTTTCATGTGCAACATGCATAAGATGAATAATATAATCAAATTTAACAATTTCCAAGACAAAGTTATTTATTTTATTTTATTTTATTTCTATATTTTGACAAAGGGTCCCATACCTTTGAGATCTTCTTCATAAATTAATGGCATATGAGGCTAGCTCTCTGAATACTGACATTTCACTCTGACAAGTTAATTTTGTAATGAGTCATGACCAAGTTGAAAGCCAAATGCATGTGCAACTGCAATACCTAACATGGAAAGAGATACAGTTAAGAAGACTATAAAAGTGACATATAGAATATATAGTAAAATTCTCGAGGTTCGAAGTGCTTGATTATAGAATTTGCATTAGTTAAAACCATAACTAGTACATAATATTCCTTTATCGTGCTTTAAGTTGAAGGGTCGTGTGAACGTACTGTTCCGAATACCATTAAATTTATTAGCCCTAGATATCAGCCTTAAAACTTCACATGCCAGAATACGGTCTTACCCTTTTGGGTGTTAATTAACCCTTCTTCTCGATAAACTAACAATATCATATGTTATTGGTCATCAATGCATCTTGATTTAGCTAAACAAAAAATGACCCATAAGTCGAGTTGTAAAACGCTCGGCACCGGCTCAAAAGTTTGACCAGAGTAAAAGTCCAATCCATATTATCTTACTTTGCCGGTGGTAGGTTAGATATACTTTTATTATTTCTTTTCTCAGTTAAAACTTTCCAAATATGAAGACACAAATATGTACTCTATAGAATGTGGACATACAATCTACCTTATCTATGAAACTATAAAGTAGAGAACATCGAGCATGATATTAAAATGGCCAAAAATCACACAAACATATGCGAGGAATAGGCACCATGTACAGTAGGTTGAACTTTTCACAGTTAAAAGTCAATTGTCCATTATCCATTTTTGGAAGTAAGTTGACTAAATAGTATGGATTCAGATATATACATGAGAAATGATACGGGTCGGATCCGCTGATTCGCAACTTCTCATAACTCTACGATACGATCTGTCGCTGTATTTTATTGGTTAAATATATATACATTATATATTTTGGAAATGGAAAATCTATAAGGGCTGTCGCTGTATTTTATTGGTTAAATATATATACATTATATGTTTTGGAAATGGAAAATCTATACTGCACAAAATAAATATCGCAGGTTATAATGCAAGCAACAGTATGTTGATATTGTCCAAGTTATTGATGCATGTTCAATAAATTTAGCATACAATATAAATTTAGGATATCGTCAAAAAGTGTCCCTCAAGTAATCTTGATGAATCCTGATGAAACCGATAGCAATATGAATCCAATACAAATTCTTCACCTCGATGACAAATCTGTGCAACATATCATTGGCATCATATTCATGGCCTAGACATGCTTGCACCAAAATTCATGTGACTTTTTTTTAACTCTTTGATCTTTGGTCATTGATGAAAATATCTTATTGTCGATAAGCTATCAATTTTGCCCATTGATTTGGTTTTAGAATACTCATATCCAATACTATGTACTTGAAAGATTTATACTATGTATTTGTACGCTAACATAACTTGAGCTCAATTTCTTCAATTTTCACTTAAATCTAAACATGGAAGTAAATTTTACCTATTATTCTTTGCATGCATCTCCCTTGGAACTCTATGATTGCTCTTTTATAATTCTACTCCTGAAAAGTCATTGAACATTATATTAATAACAACAATCAAATCAACAAAAGAAATGCAATGCTGCTAATAGTATGTTGATCACAATAAAGTTAAATGTATAAATCGTATGATTGGGTGGAAAATTTGAGGGAATCTTCTGCGAGTTAGAATTCAAATGAAGTTCCAGTTGAATATCTTCTTTGCTTTCATTTTGATATACGGGGAGCTCGCATGCATGACTACTATATTACAACCTTCCATGTTCTCCCAAGAACCAAAATCTGATAAAAATCAGAACAATCGAAAAATCAAATAAATTAAAAGCACATATATAAAACAAAATGAAACTATTCTCAGACCTCCAAATCTCTGCACCGAAATTTTTTGGACAAATATACTCCAGAAAAAGAAAATGCATCATGATTTTTAGTCACTTGGGCAGGTGTAGCAAATCTGAGCAACCAAAGGAAATAAACAACGATATAAAAAGTAAATAATTTGTCAAATAAAAGAAAGCTCCAGTTAGAGATCAAAGGGATCATACAATATTGCCAATGGGACAGACGAAAAGGTTTCATGCGATCTCTTATTTTGTACACTAACAACAAGCACCTTTCAAAGTAAAGACACAGAAACCAAGAGAGCCATAGCGCCTAAAAAATTCAGTCTAAAGTATTTTAAATATAAACCAATTGTCACTATCTTGAATCATATAACAATAACTGCACTAATAGATGCAAAAAATAGTTTTAAAAAATTGATTATAATAAAATTTAATTTAATAAACAGAAAACAAGGGATCCTAACTTGTATAAATTCCAATCGCCAACTTCAACATGACCAAAACGATTCATGGAGTCTAATAAGGGAAACAACAAGATCACAGATATAGTTAGGCTGCAGCAAATGCTGAAGAAATGGAAGAAGCTTGCTATTTCACCAAAGAGCAATAGCAAGAGCATCAAATTCCTCAAAAGAACCCTTTCTCTTTCTAAAACTTCTTCGGACATCAACAACACAACTACGGTGCCGAAAGGGTATCTTGCGTTGTATGTAGGAGAGGAGATGAAGAGGTTTGTGATACCAATGGAGTATTTGAGACACAGGAACTTTGAAATTCTTCTGCGTGAAGCAGAAGAGGAGTTCGGCTTCGAGCAAGAAGGAGTTTTGAGGATTCCTTGTAATGTGTTAGTGTTTGAGAATATTTTGGAAATGGTTGAGAAGGACAAGGAAGGGTTTTGTTGTTGCTCAGTGGAGACTGAGAATCCTCAACACCACAACTCCCATGAACCAATGTGCAGATGATCAGTGTTTCCCCTGCTTATTTTGTCTCTATTTTTCTTTTTCTTTTTCTGAAAGAGCGGCGAGGTGTAATAATGTGGAGAGTTTTGAACTGGTAGTATTGATACAAGTCTGTATTGTCTCAGAAATTAAACTGTCTATGACTTATTAAATGTTTGCGTTTTAGAATTATAGGCGAATGGAATTTCAGATGCATTTTGCAGAGAACATGATAGGCGATGAAAGCATCATCTTCGGCAAGTCACTATAAGGAAATGCCCCTCCATACTCCATTTGCTTCATCTCTTTAGCTAGAGCACAGAACATTTTAGTACATGATTCAATTCTCTCTCTTTTTTCGCTTTCCTTTTTGTTTATTTTCACCTCTTTTCTTAAACTGATCAATTCCTGACCCTACTTTCTTAACCCCAATTTTCTTACCCAAACACAATTAGTTTGATATACAGACCGAGAGAGGAAGGACTAAATGGTCACGCAAAAATTCAGAGCATCTGTGGTAAACAAAAGCATAACGAACACAGTCAGAGCGATTAGAACAAACCATTCATCGATCAAATAGCAATCACAGAGAGTAAAGTTCTGACTTTATGCTATATTCAGTTCTTTATGCTTTGTTCGTCAAAACTTGGTTCACTTCACTCTATGAGCTAGGAGATCCTATTCGAGGAGCCTGGCATAACATTGATCATGTGAATGCTTTATCTAGTACATCAACAAGATCGATGTATAGCTAGCTTAATACATACTTCACCCTAATGTGCACATAATTGCACTCCATAAAGTTTTGCAGTGAAGTACAAGTTGTTAACATTAGATTGGCAAGTTAATAGCAGTTCCCTAGAATTTGGCAGTTAGGCAAAGCGTGTTCACATTAGATCTAATTGATGAATCCATCCATAGGCTTCTTAACAGAAGTTTTGCTCCACAACCTATGTAGACGGAGTTCACTGGGCAGAATCATAAGAGGTAAATAGGCATAGGCCCCTAAATGGTTTTGATGAATGGCTTGTATCTAAATGTGGCTGGCAACAAATACAATGTTGGATTACAAATATTGAGCATCACAGGAGGTTTGGTTAAACTATAAATTTATGATAATCTTGAGAAAGCAAATATGAATATAAGAGATAGTCCGGAGTATCAAGGTAGACTACAATGCTTTAGGAGAGAATCATGATAATATTGGACAATAAATATCATCAGAGGCTGAAGTAATCAAGGGTAGCCTTGATGTTGGAATCTAAATATCATAATGAAACTTATGATTTCTAGCAGGAATGCATAACTGCCTAATTTTTGCTACATGCCTAAACATCAATTTTCATGTAATTTCTATATCATTTGCCCATGCGTTGGATGATTGAAAAATTAAAGTAAGCTTAGCTGTTATTAGAAAATAGCACATTTACACCTTATATCCATGGCAAAGCTTATTATCACATGAAAATTAGTGTCCATGTTTACTGACAAGTAGTAATAGATAAGATTAACAATGTCGGATCATTTGAAGAAAGTGATAGATGAATAAATTTTTATTAGTCAATCTAGGAAGAGTGGATTGTACTGCATATTTGTTACATATTTTCCAGCGAGTTAAAAGGTCTTACAACTGTTTTGGGAAAAATTGCCGAAGAGCACCTTTAAAAAGTTTGCAAATGTTTCTTGATGATTGACATTGTCCATCTTAATTGTTGTATTAAGTAATAATTGTTCCAGAATACATTATCAATTATGAATCTTGAGATATCTTTCCAGCAGGATAAAATGCCTTAAACCTCCCCTTGTGCAAAACTAGGATTAAAACGACACTTCAAAGTTTTTTTCTCATATAGAAACTCTTGGGAAGGAGATATATAGAACCTTTACTAAAACCAGTCATATTTGATACAAGAATTGGTAGAGAATGGAATCCCTTCTCTATTGAATATACAAATATATACATAGTGAAGTATGGGCCTCTAGAAAAGAATAGCCGGCCTATAATTAATATAAAATACAAAATAATATCTTTAATACCCCACCCACCCCCTCAAACTCAAGGTGGATCAAATACCGAGAGTTTGGATAACAAAAACTGACGACGTTTGGAGGTATGACTCTTCGTAAAGAAATCTGCAATGTGCAACTCTGAAGACACATGAAGAGAGAGCTACTTAGTCTCTATATCGTGATGACGCACTATGTGACAATCAATCTCGATATGCTTGGTGCGCGCATGGATTTATTGCAATTTTGATCGCGCTTTGATTGTCACAATAGAAAGGACACCTAACTCTGGAAGAAGTCGGTGTAGCCAAAGGATCTTTAATGTAGCATCTGCCATACCACGGTATTGAGCTTCAGCGCTGGAACATGAGACACCATCCTATTTCTTGGAGCGCCATGAAATAAGCGAGTCTCCAAGAAACATGCAATATCCAGTAATAGATTGACGATCGGTAATATCTCTTGCCCAGGCAGCATCACTGAATGCTCGGAGCTGTAACGAGGATGTGTAAGAGAAAAATAATGCTCGAGAAATGGTGCCATGAAAATACCAAAGAATCCAAAGCAGAGTAACATAATGAACGGAGGTAGGTGCCAAAACAAACTGGCTCATCACATGAACAGCATATGCAATATCCGGTAGTGAAATGGTAAGGTAAAGCAAGGAACCAACTTGCTTACGATAACGAGTTGGATTCTCCAATCGTTCTCCCATAACATGAGAGCTTCTGAAGAAGCTGAATCGAAGTATCTGCAGTAGTGTCATTAGAAATAGCAGCACGATCAAGTATATCAGTTGTATACTTTTGGTGAGATAGGAGGTAACCTCATGGCCCAAAAGCAACCTCAAGCCCAAGAAACAATCTGATAAAACCAATATCCTTCATCTGAAATTCCCGATTTAGATGCGATTTGACAGACTGTATGAAATCGGTATCATCACTAGTGATCACCGTATCTTCTACATAAAGGATAGCGCGTCCCCTTGCAGAAGTATGTGTCATGTCCCGTTTCCCAAAAATGAGAAACGAGAGCGACAAACCCGCAACGTATTCATATTGAGAAACACTCTTTCTCTGTCCTTTTCGATTGGTACCACATCGTACCTAAGCTCGTCACCTGTCCCAAAGTCGTCTGATGACATTTCCAAGAAAAGAAAATATGAAAACATGTATGCCATCAGCGAACTAAAACTCGGTAAGTCCCCATTTTATTAGAAAACAATATTTTTCTATATTAATAGTATTTACAATGAAACATGATATTTTGGCTACAATTAATTTAGTAATTAATGTTTATAATCTAATAGGTTTAATACATAGTTTCAATCAGTTGGAACAAATGAAACACAATAATAATATTTGCCTAATTTATAGAAAATAATAATAATAAAGTTTTGTAATTTAGGAATATTTGATAATAAATTAATTTAGTAAAGCAGCATGTCATACTAACAAGAATGTAGTGTATTAATATAATCATTAAACGATATTGGACACGAAACATGATATACATAATAATAAGCATGAGAATAATTGTGAACAGTAAACGGTAGTATGCATGTCAAATAAATAGAATATGTTAATCAGTGCAATATAGTTATCACGATATTCGATATTTCAGTGCTAGTAACTATAAGTATAAGATCGATTGTGAGAGTTTTATTATGTAATCAGGATATTCTGTAATGCCATGGAACAACAACACGAGATTCAAGATATTCATTAGATTCACGATATTCATGATATATATATATATATACCGTTTTTCTTCGGCACTAGGAGGAACAAGACATAATCCTCCATTACACATAAATACCTCTATTTTCGAGCTACCTCATCCCCATGATATATATATCCAATAAACAGTGTACATGTCATTCACGAGATTCATTAGATTCACGAGATTTATGCTATTCAAGATATTCAAGTGGTTCGTGTCATGTTCAGGTCAAGATAGTATATTCACAAACACAAGGCTGTCATCCAGGGGTAAAGAAACACGGGCCCACTCATAAGTAATGGAACTCTAACCACCGTCGGAGCATTCATAGACCCAAGACTATAATCCAGGGGCCAGGAAACACGGGCTCATTCATGAGTTAATAATGAGACTCCTGAGTTGCCGTTGAGGTATTCACATATTCAAGGTTATCATCCAGGGTCAAGAAAACACGGGCCCACTCATGAATAATGGGACTCCAACTACCGCCGGAGTATTCACAGACCTAAGACTATCATCCAGAGGCCAGAAAACACGGGCTTATTCATGAGTCGATCATGAGACTCCTGAAAATATAAGTCAAGTTCTAGATATAATTATAAGTCTCTATGTATATGTAACAAGCGTATGATAATAGATCGGTTTAAGGCTAGAAATAATCATAGTTCGCATGCATAAATCTATGGGTTTAGTTTAGAATCTGGGGATCTTACATAAGGAATAATTTGTAGTTCCGAGCGTCTTATAAATAACTAGACTGAGTTTGCCTCGATCGGGTCCCTGATGACAGAGTTGCGCAGGTTTTCGTAACGCTGTGCAGAGCATGCCAATGCAGATTTTAGAATACGTACACCGATAGTATTTTACATTTTTGGTAGGTTTTGGTCCAGATTCTGGTTTTCTCTATTAGATAGAAAATTTAGCGCCTGTGAGTCATGAACGATTCGCAACAAGAAAATCCCAATTTCGATAAACGAGTAGGAAGTCATGCCTATTTTACTACAACCGTACAGACAGTTTCTGCTACAGTCCAGTTTCATCAAATTTTGTTAGGATCCCATTTTCATAAACTTTTATAACTTTTTAGGTAAATTAACCTAGTAACAATGTAGCTAGCTCTTTATAGATGTTCCGGCAACTTGAGTTTGATCAAATTGGAACCCAAAGTTAATAGTTATGTCTATTCTAATGCAAGTGTAATCTGTTTGAGCAATTCCAGAAATTCAGATTTCATACATAAAGAAAAACAATACAACAAACCGATTTAACCTAAACTATGAACTTTGTACTGATCACGGGGAGACGTCATCCCTCGTAGGTTAGATAACTACGACAGAGCGGTCCCTGGATCATATCGAAACCACAAATATAATTAATACCCTATATACGGAAAAATATTAAAACATGATATATATAACTGCGTATAAAAATGTGATAACCCAAAAGATTGATAACCATACACAACTAAAACAGTAAATAATGTTAATTATTTTGAACATTATAAAGACTGAATATTTAAAATAACTACTACTAATCTATGTATTATACAATATAAATAAACATATATATTAATAGTGAAACATGAGGCTATAATGCATACTAAAAACTGTGCCGGTTAACAAAACACGTATAAACTGATGTCAAGATTTGGTTTGAGATTTTAAAATGTAACTACATAAACTATACTTACTAATGTTGTAACTCATAAGTAACTTATCTATAAAACTATTTTTATATATATCTTGATTATTACTATCTATATTTCACCCGAGAGTTGCCCACTTCATTTAATAAAAGAAATCTCCACATAAATATTCGTTAAATATTTCCATCTGTCAAGATATAAACTTCACTATACTATAGTATACGACATTGACTAACTTGCTACCATGTATGTGTAAGCTATGTGGAAAAACATATTATATGTGAAAAATCGGTAGTAAAGTATATTTGAATTCATAATGATATGAAATGCAAACACGTATCATGCATTTAGAAACTGATAAATCTATTTTAATAGCATAATAAAACAATCAAAAACTGAAAATTCTCTCCATAACATAATATGTGCTTTAGCTATTAATGTGTTGATGCTTAAACATAATACAATGAAAAGGAGACATTAGTATTCAAAAACATACAAATTCTAAAATAATATAAAAGTAAACAAAATAGTACCATAACCATATCATAACACAACTTTTTAAAATCATGCTAATACTATCACAAGACTTCAGCAACATCCTTTATATGCCAAAAAATAAACAGTGAATTAAAACTAAAATAATAGAAGAGGGGACTTACCATAAAGGGACGATTTAGAATCGTTTCTTGACAGATGAAATATGCCTTGATTAGATCGAGGCGAGGGGATGTATCTTCTTCTCCCTTCGTTCGATTCTCTAGTCATCGGGCTTCTGATCGGAGATAACAAAGAGCGCATAAGAGAAGAATTTTGGACTTACGGCGTATTTTTTAATATACGACAGAAAAAAAGGAAAAAAAAGGTTTCTGGTTGTTTAAAAGATCTAGGATTTCTTTAAATTTCAAATTGTCAATGAATATATCAAATCACAATATCGGATATTGGAAATAAAATCTGAACAAGAATAATGAGATTTGGCAACCATCTCGATATTTATTTAAAAAAACAAAAATAACAAAAATAAAAATAAGACTAAAATATTTGGTTTGTTTTATTAAAAAAATATTAGACTTGGAGATGTAGCGTTTTTCTTGAAGACCAATAAAACACATTGTTAGTATTTTTGTAAAAACACTAACCAAATAAAATTGTAACTTATATATAAAATGTTTTGTATAATAGATTTATTCCCATAAAACTGTAACAAATATTAAAACAAATATAATATAAACTAACAAATGTCTAAATTTGTATAAAACGTACATAACACTAAAAGCTGCAAAATGTGTAATATTAAACCGATAACTATACACAAATGATTGAAAACATGACAAAAACTCTAAACAAGTTTTACTTATGAATATAATATACATTAAATATACTAATTACGTGTACAATTTCATATGATATAACATTAAATTCAAATCTAATCATACTACAACTATATGTATTACAATTATTATCTTGGAACGTGTATCGACTAAAACCCAACTTTGAATTGAATGTATACACATAAAATATTAGTACTAAAATAATTTATGCACCATATAGACAACCACAAGTATAAAACGTTGGAATGTATATACCCACATAATACCTAATATTCGAATAAAGTTAAGGGGTTAAGATTTATTAAATCCTATCAATCTCTTAAAATCCAACAAAAAGAAAGCAATCAAAACAAGCCTATCAACACAACAAATAAACAAACTAAAATAAACAAATAAATTTTATTTTTAATTAGAAGAAAATCTTCGCTTTCTTTAAAATATTAATAAATATTTGGTTATATAAAAATTTGATATTAGTTTTAAAACTTAGGGAATTAAAATAAAAACTAAAATATTTCTGTTGAGGTTTTACCCTATAACCTATGGAATAGCAATGATGTGTAATAACCAAGATATATAAGAATGGACCATGTATATAATTTGAACGGAAATAAATAAATATACAAGCGTTTCGAAGAAAATGACATTTCTTGAAGGAAAATACAAGTACCGAGATTTTGTTGTCGTTACAGTATGAATGAAGATGGCAGGATCAACTGTACTGAAAGTGAAACCAAGCTGAAAGACGGTGGCATAGAACTTCTTAAACCAAGCACGAGGAGCCTGATTGAGACTATATAAGGCCTTGCAAAGGCGGCAAACTTAACCAGATAAATAAGGAAGCCCTAGAGGCGACTTCATGTATATCTTTTCATGAAGATCACCATGAAGAAAAGCATTATTCACGTCAAGCTGATTAAAGGGCTACTGACGAGCAGCATCAACAATAAGGACTTAAACTGTCACGCCCCGCTTCCCAGAGTACGCTATATTGGGCACGTGACATAGCCAACCATTCTACCTGTGGGTAGGAAGTATCCATCCACGGTCGCATTACGGCTGTAGTGTTATCAAGAACAAGATAAAACTATCTAAAACATGTTCATAATCCAGAACAACAGGAGTCAATAATAAATAAATGCAGAAGCAAATGATCCAATACAAATAACTGAAAAGTATGTCCCATAATGCGGGCTCACATCAGGAAATAAATGCAGGAAATAAAACTAACTACTACCGAACTCACAGCTCAGCCTGCTGGCTGAAGTACTCCGGCTCGGAATGCGACAGCGGTACGGAATCTGGGCCATGCAAAACCCAGACGTCAGCGCGTCATGTCAACAAGTAAAATAATATGAACAATGTAACAGGCAATGCAAAATAATCATGAATAAAACGAGAGTAGCAATAATGTGAATCAAGCAGTGCAGGGTAGTGTGCAGTGGGTAACTAAACTGTACTATCAGGTTTTCTATTCTAAAGTCTTTGAAATCAATTGATGAATCGTCGATGTAACTCAATAGTATCACGTGCATGCCCGGGACCACGGTCAAGATCCTCGGGGCTGAATCCGAGACGTGCCGCTAGGCAGTAAAAGGTAGCAGGATGGGCGAGTGATGTCCGCATCATCACTCCGGGGCTGGCCTAGCCCGTAAGACTGATCAGAACAGGTATCGAACTGTTGAGTTACAAGTCGGTTTCACCTTGATTTCCCCATACCCCCAAGTTATGTATGTCAAGTCAGGTATTCAGTAATCAAGAACTAATGCCAACACAGGATCAGGTACAAGCAGGTTTGTCTGGATAGACAACAGGAACGGTCCATGAGGACTACATGTCAGGTTTGTTGGCATTAGACACAAGATCAGGTAACGGGTCGAGTCATGGTACATCAGGTCAAGTCAACAGTATACGGTACCATGTCAGGTGTATCAATATATATATATGTGTGTGTAGCAAGGTCAGGTCAAGATGTAAGCAATATCGTGAGTGTGCTCCCAATCAGATATATAATCAAACATGGGTATTAACAATATGAGATAAGCAATGAATTACATACTAAGCAGTTTCATTCAAATTACAAGAGTGCTTTAAGACGATATAGCCGTTTAGTCATGTTAACAGGTTTAAGCACCCTTAGCGGTGCAATAGTTTATGTAACGGTTCAATACAGTTATTTCCGGTTAAATGCATGCGAGTGTCCGAATGTAACAGAACTACAGGGATAATTGCTACCAGCTATTTTAACAGTAAAATGTGATTGAACAGGCAGATATGATTATTAGGTTCAATTTGCAAACTGTAAGTTCCAATTTTAACAGTAAAATGATATAATGCAATATTGTAACCGAAAATGGGTAACGATTATACCAAGTTAAATTTTACAGGTTTAGGGTGTCAATACATCTATGTAAATATTGTATAGCATGTAGCAAGGGGTACTTGCTTCGACGGGTTGCGAACCGGGAAAAACGGAACGTAACGTCGGCGGGGAAACTCGCGACGGGCGCACGGTTCACGGATTGAACCCAAGCAACGAACAATGGAACCACGCGGATCGGGGTACCTCGCTGGAACGTCGGGTCACGTCGTCGGCATCGTCAGATTCCGGCCAAATTGTGAACAGTGAATAATCAAGTTTGCGACAAGAAAGAAAAGAAAGTTAAAGAAGAAAGGAAGGAGGGTGGAGAAGGGAAGGATACTCACTGTGGGTTGAAGGGGGTCGTGACGGTTGATGGCGTCGACCGGGCTCCGGCGGACCACCTGCAGGCAACAACGGCCAAACACGAAACGGGGAAAGAGAATTGGTGAAACGAGGGAGGAAGGAAAGGGAAAGAAGGAGAGGAGAAGAAGATATTTACCGAGGGGTTTGCACGAGGTCGGGGCGGATTAAGATCGCTGGCGGCGACCCTACGAGGAGTAGGCGGTGTGCAGGTGCCTCGTGCAGGCGCTCGGGAAAGAGGGGAGAGGGGAAGGAGGTGCGACGGCTGCGACGAGGGCGATGAGGCGAGGATGATGGTGATGGCGTTGCCGGCGGTGGGACTGCGGCGGCGAGGATGAAGGCGGCTAGGGCTTGCACTGGCCTGAGGTTAACGTTGCTGGGAAAATAAAGGAGGGGAAAGGATTTGAATAGATAGGAGAGAGAGAGATCGGGGGAGAGAGAGAGAGGGGGAGAGAGAGAGATAGGGAGAGAGAGAGATAGAAAAGGATAAGGGGCCCACGTAAATAATTGTTGATAGGCTGGAAAGAATCATTCAGTTAGAAAAATTTACATAAAGATTAGATTTTAAGAAATTTATATGGTTAAAGTGTAAATATACGGTGTTTTTTAAATATATTAAAATCTGGAATTTTGGCGCAAAGTAAAACATTTCCAAATCGCGCCCGGGTCGGGTCCAAAAATTTGAAATTGAAATAATAGGATTTTAAGCGGGTTCCAAATTTTAAAATTAAGTGTTTTATGATTAAAAAGCATACCCCCAAAATGGACACGTGTACGCACGCGTAGCCGTCCAAACTCGCTCGTTTCACTGAACGGGACGAGAACACAGTACACGGGCGCTACCACAAGGCTAGGGGTGTCGAGTAGACCAAGATGAATATTTTTAATTTTATTTTAGATGCTAAAATTTGTTATATGCAGAAATGACTTTGCCAGGTAAAATTTTACAGTAAGTCTCAAACAAGTAAGATAAATGAAATGAGTACCACACTAATGCTCAAACAGTAACTGAAAAACAGTAGTATTGGGCTCGGGTGTTACATTATACCCAACTACAAAAAGAATTTCGTCCTCGAAATTCCAAGAATACAAAAAAAAACTACAAGAAGAGGTGAGGAAACTTCTGTCGGATTTCATCTTCTCGTTCCCAAGCGGACTCTCCATACGATCGATTTTCCCAAGAAACAAGCACAAGGGGGATAACCTTGTTCTTGAGAACCTTTTCCCTTCGATCCACGTTTTCAACCGGTCGCTCCTCAAAAGTTAAGTCTTCCCGTACTGTTAACTCCGAATGATCCAAAACGTGTGTTTCATCTCGAACATACCTTCGTAGTTGAGATACATGAAACACATCGTGCACATTTGCCAAGAACTGCGGTAACGCCAAACGGTACGCTACCTCACCAACACGCTCCAAGATCTCAAAGGGTCCAACGAATCGGGGACTAAGCTTTCCTCGACTCCCAAAACGAATCACCCCTCTAGTCGGTGATATCTTCAAGAATACCAAATCACCCACGGTGAACTCTAGAGGTCTTCTTGACGTGTCAGCCCAACTCTTCTGTCTGTCTTGAGCTGCCTTCATATGATTCCTGATAGTGTTAACCTTTTCAACTGTCTGCACCACCAAATCTGGTCCCAACAATCTTCGTTCACCGACATCATCCCAACAAGCAGGTGAACGGCATTTACGACCATACAAAGCTTCAAACGGAGCCATCTGGATAGTTGCATAAAAACTGTTGTTGTAAGAAAACTCCACCAAGTGTAGATGATCCTCCCAAGAACCCTTAAAGTCCAACATGCATGCTCTCAACATGTCTTCAAGAGTTTGGATCGTTCTTTCCGACTGACCATCAGTTTGAGGATGATAAGCTGTGCTAAACTTCAATCGAGTCCCCAAACTTTCCTGTAAACTCCTCCAGAAGTGTGATAAGAACCGAGTGTCCCGATCGGACACGATGCTCACCGGTACTCCATACAATCTTACAATCTCCTGCATGTACCGCTCTGCCAAAGTCTCTGTTGATTGACCAACCCGGAAAGGAATAAAGTGAGCAGCCTTAATCAACCGATCAACAATCACCCATACTGCATTGTTGCCCTTTGGACTCCGCGGTAAAGCCGTCATAAAATCCATGGTTATATGTTCCCACTTCCATTGAGGAATCGAAAGTGGTTGCAATAAACCAGCAACCCTTTGATGTTCAGCCTTAACTTGCTGACACACCAAGCACTTAGCCACAAAGCGAGCAATCTCCCGTTTCATGCCTTCCCACCAGAAATGCTGTCGAATATCTCGGTAAATCTTTGTGCCTCCTGGATGTACAGAATAAGCTGAACTGTGTGCCTCCTTCATAAGCTCTTCACGAACATCTCCCTTTGGCACACAAACGGCTACCATACCTCAACGAACCATTTTCGTGGACCAGTAAATCGGTTCGTAGTCCGGCTTCAACTTGCTCTCGAACTTTTGCAGTCTAGGATCCTGCGATTGTGCTACTTTAATTTTCTCAATCAAAGACGACTGCACTTGCAGCTGCATCAACTGTCCTGTAGAACGCGGTAGCACAACCTCCAAGTCAAATCTTCGAAAATCTGCAACGATCTCTTTCTGCGTAGTTAACACCTGAATTGCCGGTAACCGACTAAGCGCATCCGGCACAATATTAACCTTCCCCGGATGGTACTTAAGATCAAGATCGTAGTCAGCCATCAGCTCCAACCATCTACGCTGCCTCATGTTAAGTTCCTTCTGCGTGAACACGTACTTCAAGTTCTTATGATCTGTAAAGACTTCGACTCTTCCGCCCAAAAGGTAGCGTCTCCAAATCTTCAAAGCGAAAATCACAGCCGCAAGCTCCAAGTCATGAGTTGGATAATTCTTCTCATGGGTCTTCAATTGTCTCGATGCGTACGCTACAACTTTCCCATACTGCATCAAAACACATCCCAATCCTTTCCCAGATGCGTCGCTGTGAATCACCAATCCTCCAGAATTGTCTGGCACGGTCAGAATAGGGGCGGTTATCAACTTCTGCTTCAACGACTCAAAAACTAACGCACATTTATCCGTCCATACAAAAGGTACCTCCTTGCGCGTAAGCTTGGTCAACGGCTCTGCCAGACGAGCAAAGTTATCCACAAATCTCCTGTAGTATCCGGCTAATCCAGGGAAACTTCTTATCTCCGCAACATTCTTTGGAATAGGCCAATCTCGAACTGCTGCAATCTTTTCTGGATCGACGGCGATTCCATCGCCCGACACAACATGCCCCAAAAACTTTACTTCCTCTAGCCAAAACTCGCACTTACTCATCTTCGCATACAATTTCTCCTGTCTCAACGTCTGCAGTGCGATCTTCAAGTGCTCAGCATGCTCCTCAAAACTCTTCGAGTAAACCAGAATATCGTCAATGAAGACCACGATAAACTGGTCCAAGAACGGTGAAAAGATTCGGTTCATCAAGTCCATGAATACTGCCGGCGCATTCGTTACTCCGAAGGGCATCACTAAGTACTCGTAATGTCCGTACCGAGTTTGAAACGCCGTCTTGCAAATATCTTCTGTTTTCACTCGGACCTGATGATATCCGGATCGCAAATCCAGTTTCGAGAATACCCTCGCGCCACTAAGTTGCTCAAAAAGATCTCCAATGCGAGGGATCGGGTACTTGTTCTTAATAGTCACCCGGTTTAATTCTCGATAGTCGATGCACATTCTTCTTGTGTCATCCTTCTTCTTTACTAGAAGAACTGGAGCTCCCCAAGACGAGTTACTGCTTTGAATCCAACCCTTCTCAAGCAATTCAGCAACCTGTTTCTTAACTTCTTCCAACTCTACTGGTGCCATTGGATAATACGCTTTAGATACTGGCGCTGCACCAGGAATAAGATCAATTGCGAACTCCACATCTCGCTTCGGCGGTAAACCCGATATATCTTCAAATACGTCCATAAAATCACGAACAACCGCCGGCTCTTCACCACTATCAACTTCCATTGCTGCAAGAATAGTGTTTGTCGACCTAGCCCTAAACTCGACTGGCCCGACAGAACTGCTTCCTCCAGTGAAGGTAAACTTGGGATGTCCGGGAATCTGGAAAATTACTTTCTTTGCCCTACAGTCAATGTGAGCGTGGAAAGTGCCAAGAAAATCCATTCCCAAGACGACTTCATAGCTGCCCGTATCAATCACCAAGAAATCTGCAAAAAGCTCCCGTCCGCACACAACAACTGTACAATCTTTACACTCCCTACTAGATATGATTTTCCCATTCCCAGTGTGTGTCCCGGAAACTAGACAGGGTCGTGCAGGTAATCGAGTGTGTAGTTATAAATTTGGATGACATAAAACAGTGGGATACACCAGAATCAAATAATGCCAATGCGGGAAAACCATGAACGAGTAAAGTACCTGAAACGACTTCTCCTGACGCCTTGGCTTCCTCAGCTGTCAAGGTAAAAGCTCGAGCCTGATTAGGTCCTTGAGTCAGCTGTTTTTGCCCTTGGAACGGTTTCTGCGGAGGCTTCTGAATATCATCCCTCGTACGAAGCTTCGACGGACAAGCACCTACTGCGTGATCATCCGCTCCACAAACCAAACAAAGTCCCAGCCTCCTTCGACAATCCTTCTGCACGTGCCCGGGTAAACGGCAGTAGTCACAAATCACGCTCCTTCGACCAACAATCACAGGCTTCTTCATGGGTGCTACACCACGACGGTCCACTGGAATACCCTTGCGACCATGAGCTCGGTTAGGTACAAATGCGGGCTTCCTTGCCGCAACTGCTGTCTGCTGCAAACTCCCTTTCATCCCAGATAAACTCTGTTGTTCCCGAGCTGCCGTAAGAACCTGTGAGAAAGTGGTCAAACTCAGGGAGACAATCTGCTTCTGGATGTGCACATCCAAGCTACACATGAACCTTCGTGCCCTGTCTGCATCATTGGCGACTAAAGGTCCAGCGAATCTGCTGAGTCTCGTCCACTATGCTGCATGCACATCCACGGGTGCTCCATTCTGCCTTAGCCCAATAAATTTCTCTTCCATTTCCTCCCGTGCAGTCCGCGGGAAGAACTTCTCCGGGAAACTCTTAGAAAAATCCGCCCACTTGATCGGCTTGGGCAAGCGGGTCTCCTCCACAAACCACCATTCTCGGGCGTAGTCCACTAACTGAATGCGTACCACATCAACTCTTTTGTCATCTGGAATCTGTGCCGCAATCAGCAAATTCTCCGTGTCAACTAGCCATTGCTCGGCTGGCAACAGCTCCTCCAAACCAGTGAATGTAGACGGACCCAAACGCCTGAAGTCTGCCACGGTCCCTACTCGGTCAACTGGTTTAGCTCCAACGTTGTTTACAGACTGCTGAACGATCTGCAAACCTTCCTGGAACGAGTCTGCTTGCTGCTGGATCAGCTCGGTCTGTCTCTTTTGATTCTCCAGCATTCCTCTTATTACTCCAAGCATGGCGGCTTCGTCCACATGCCTCTGGTACGTCTTGAAATTCTTATCTGCCATATTCCTGAAATCAAAAACACCCAACATTAGCATGATGATGGATTTAATATATAGATCAAGGCTAGAACTCCAAGATACTTAAATAGAGTACCGCATTGTAACTATGCCGCGGTATCACAACCACAATTACTTAACTCTACCCAAGTCGCCTAAGTCCTAGAGATAGCAAGGAATCAGGTTTTCCGAGTCGATATGCAAAGGAAGTTTGCACATCGTAAAAGATATAATCAGGAAGATTGTGATTCAAGAATGGTAAACGGCAAAGTGGCAGGACATGTTTCCTAAACACGGGCATTCTGATTCGTGTATTGGGTACAATACCCAACTACAAAAGAATCAACCCAACTAACCTATGTCTCTAATACCAAAAGAACCATGTCACGCCCCGCTTCCCAGAGTACGCTATATTGGGCACGTGACATAGCCAACCATGCTACCTGTGGGTAGGAAGTATCCATCCACGGTCGCATTACGGCTGTAGTGATATCAAGAACAAGATAAAACTATCTAAAACATGTCCATAATCCAGAACAACAGGAGTCAATAATAAATAAATACGGAAGCAAATGATCCAATACAAATAACTGAAAATTATGTCCCATAATGCGGGCTCACATCAGGAAATAAATGCAGAAAATAAAACTAACTACTACCGAACTCACAGCTCAGCCTGCTGGCTGAAGTACTCCTGTTCGGAATGCTACAGCGGCATGGAATCTGGGCCATGCAAAACCCAGACATCAGCGCATCATGTCAACAAGTAAAATAATATAAACAATGTAACAGGCAATGCAAAATAATCATGAATAAAACGAGTAGCAATAATGTGAATCAAGCAGTGCAGGGTAGTGTGCAGTGGGTAACTAAACTGTACTATCAGGTTTTCTATTCTAAAGTCTTTGAAATCAATTGATGAATCGTCGATGTAACTCAATAGTATCCCGTGCATGCCCGGGACCACGGTCAAGATCCTCGGGGCTGAATCCGAGACGTGCCGCTAGGCAGTAACAGGTAGCAGGATGGGCGAGTGATGTCAGCATCATCACTCAGGGGCTGGCCTAGCCCGTAAGACTGATCAGAACAGGTATCGAACTGTTGAGTTACAAGTCGGTTTCACCTTGATTTCCCCATACCCCTAAGTTATGTATGTCAAGTCAGGTATTCAGTAATCAAAAACTAATGCCAACACAGGATCAGGTACAAGCAGGTTTGTCTGGATAGACAACAGGAACGGTCCATGAGGACTACATGTCAGGTTTGTTGGCATTAGACACAAGATCAGGTAACAGGTCGAGTCATGGTACATCAGGTCAAGTCAACAGTATACGGTACCATGTCAGGTGTATCAATATATATATATATATGTGTGTGTGTAGCAAGGTCAGGTCAAGATGTAAGCAATATCGTGAGTGTGCTCCCAATCAGATATATAATCAAACATGGGTATTAACAATATAAGATAAGCAATGAATTACATACTAAGCAGTTTCATTCAAATTACAAGAGTGCTTTAAGACGATATAGCCGTTTAGTCATGTTAACAGGTTTAAGCACCTTTAGCGGTGCAATAGTTTATGTAACGGTTCAATACAGTTATTTCCGGTTAAATGCATGCGAGTGTCCGAATGTAACAGAACTACAGGGATAATTGCTACCAGCTATTTTAACAGTAAAATGTGATTGAACAGGCAGATATGATTATTAGGTTCAATTTGCAAACTGTAAGTTCCAATTTTAACAGTAAAATGATATAATGCAATATTGTAACTGAAAATGGAAAACGATTATACCAAGTTAAATTTTACAGGTTTAGGGTGTCAATACATTTATGTAAATATTGTATAGCATGTAGCAAGGGGTACTTGCTTCGACGGGTCGCGAACCGGGAAAAACGGAACGTAACGTCGGCGGGGAAACTTGCGACGGGCGCACGGTTCACGGATTGAACCCAAACAACGAACAATAGAACCACGCGGATCGGAGTACCTCGTTGTAACGTCAGGTCACGTCGTCAGCATCGTCGGATTCCGGCCAAATTGTGAATAGTGAATAATCAAGTTTGTGACAAGAAAGAAAGGAAAGTTAAAGAAGAAAGGAAGAAGGGTGGAGAAGGGAAGGATACTCACTGTGGGTTGAAGGGGGTCATGACGGTTGACGGCGTCGACCGGGCTCCGGCGGACCACCTGCAGGCAACAACGGCTAAACACGAAACGGGGAAAGAGAATTGGTGAAACGAGGGAGGAAGGAAAGGGAAAGAAGGAGAGGAGAAGAAGATATTTACCGAGGGGTTTGCACGAGGTCGGGGCGCATTGAGATCGCCGGCGGCGACCCTACGAGGAGTAGGCGGTGTGCAGGTGCCTCGTGCAGGCGCTCGGGAAAGAGGGGAGAGGGGAAGGAGGTGCGACGGCTGCGACGAGGGCGATGAGGCGAGGATGATGGTGATGGCGTTGCTGGCGGTGGGACTGCGGCGGCGAGGATGGAGGCAGCTAGGGCTTGCACTGGCCTGGGGTTAACGTTGCTGGGAAAATAAAGGAGGGGAAAGGATTTGAATAGATAGGAGAGAGAGAGAAATCGGGGGAGAGAGAGAGAGGGAGAGAGAGAGATAGATAGAAAAGGATAAAGGGCCCACGTAAATAATTGTTGATAGGCTGGAAAGAATCATTCAGTTAGAAAAATTTACATAAAGATTAGATTTTAAGAAATTTATATGGTTAAAGTGTAAATATACGGTGGTTTTTAAATATATTAAAATCTGGAATTTTGGCGCAAAGTAAAACATTTCCAAATCGCGCCCGGGTCGGGTCCAAAAATTTGAAATTGAAATAATCGGATTTTAAGCGGGTTCCAAATTTTAAAATTAAGTGTTTTATGATTAAAAAGCATACCTCTAAAACAGACACGTGTACGCGCGCGTAGCCGTCCAAACTCGCTCGTTTCACTGAACGGGACGAGAACACAATACACGGACGCTACCACAAGGCTAGGGGTGTCGAGTAGACCAAGATGAATATTTTTAATTTTATTTTAGATGCTAAAATTTGTTATATGCAGAAATGACTTTACCAGGTAAAATTTTACAGTAAGTCTCAAACAAGTAAAATAAATGAAATAAGTACCACACTAATGCTCAAACAGTAACTGAAAAACAGTAGTATTGGGCTCGGGTGTTACATAAACTGAGGTCATCTTTGCAACAGGGGCAAACGTCTCCTTATAATCTATCCCATGCTCCTGAGAGAACCCTTGTGCAACCAAACAAGATTTATATCGCAACTGAGCCATCAATATGAGTTTTGATCTTGTAAATCCATTTGCAACTTTACCATAAGGTAAATACACGAGTTTCTATGTATCGGTTCGCTGAAATGCCTCAAGCCGCTCGGTCATAAATGCCTACCACTCTGGAATAGATGCAGCTTGCCGATAAGTAGTAGGCTCATGATGAGAGTGAATGACTGCTATAAAGGCATGAAAGTCCAAAGCAAATGAGGAACTGAAGTGTTGATTCGGCCGACGAATGCAAAGTGGATAGCGGCGGTCAACTGGATCGACATCAGGAGCGGACTGGAGGGACAATTATATATGTATGATGATCATATGGGCATGATGGGCAAGATTGTAAAAAGTGTTAGGCGGAGCTGAACGGTTAGGATATCGTCTAGCGTCTAGCCGCCGGTTAAGCGCTGCCTAAGAAGTTTTTTAATTTTAGTTAAAATTATATTAAATATATATACATATTGAAATTTCAGTAATATATTGACGGATCAGCATAGAAAACAACAATATACTGAAATTTCAGCAGAAGGAACAACAATATATTGATAATTCGGTATAATAACTACATATTGATGTTTAATAGTAAAGATCAGCAAAAATAGATTTTGAGATATATAATTAAAAAATTATTCAGAAAAATGTGACAAAATTAGCCAACTTTTATTTTATTAAGTATGAGTTTGGATCAGACGTGGTGAAAAAAGAACAAACCCGACCCATGAAGCATAAAAAATGACTAAATTTTATTCTATTAAGTGGACTGGATCAGCTAAGGCGCCCGCTTAAGCGGGCTAGACAGCTTAGGCGCTTAAACCGTTTAATTAAGCCGCCTAGGGCTGAAGCGGGCGACTAACAATGTTTTAAAAAGCGGCCCCTTAAGCGCTTAAACTGCCGAGCGGCTTTCCCCGCTCCGCTTTATCCTGCTTAAACGGGTGATATTGCATAACTTATTTTTTGATGTACACACCTCGTAAGTTTTATAAAGGTTATATAAGTATTATTATTAGAGTAAGAATAACAAAAATACCAATTAATACAACATTCTATCTTTTCTTTCTATTTTTCTACGTTTCTATCTTTCGTGCTCGACTCGATAAAGGCCAAAGTTGTCTGGCTACTTAACTTTGAGACACTTCAAGATTTGGGTTTCAAAACACCAAAATTTTAGGTTATCAACTCAAGAAATTGATATCTGAATCGACTACGAGCAATTCTAAAATTTTCAATTTCGATTTCGAGTAATTTTTGCATTTTGATCTTGAAATTCCAATTCAATTTCGACTTTACCTAGTATTGGACTACAATCTTTTAGATACTTTTTTTAATAATTTGTTTTTTTACTGATTTAAGTTATGATACTTGATGCCGAGCATTGAAAAGATTATAAGCTAATAAATTCTAAGAAAATTTCAATTTTGTATTGAATTATTTGAGCATATTCTAACAAATAATATATTGTCTGAGCAAATTATTAGAACTTAATGAGAAACATTATTTATTGCCAAGAAAAATAAAATTGATAAAACACCACTGCTCTAATTTCAAAACAGCCTGAGCAGCCGCTTAAACGCTTTGGCTTATCGACCGCTCCACTTTTCTTTTCCGCTTTTAAAACATTGACGGCATAGCACCGCTTCCGCCTAAACGGCCACTAAGACCGCTTTTTAAAGCACTGATGATGGGTCATCTACCGCTTCAGATTGAGTCGTAAAGAGAGCAGGTGTAGCGGCTGGTGGTGTGGCTGGTGGTGTGGCGGCTGGATTAGGAATAGTAGTAAGGACAACAATGGGGCGAGACGGGATAGGGCCGAGGATTGCCTACCCTGTCCCCACCCCGCAGATGTAAAATCTCACCTCATCCCCGCCCCATGCTCTCGTGGAGCAGACAAAATCTACCCCATCCCCGCCCCACCGAGGAACCTTGGCCCCCGCAGGGAACCCGTCCCGTCCTATCATATTTCTAATCATTCATTTTTCGAGTGTTCATTTCCAGCTGATAAGACTAACTTGATCAAAATATTCTTACATAGCCATTAAAATTAAGTAATGTCAGCCTCTAAACAAAAAATATTTAAGTTTAAGCGTTACAGTTTAAATAATATTGTGCATAAGGACTGTATGGGCGTTTAAAGTTAAAAATTGCATAACAAGTATTTATATGCGGATATACACGGTGTAAATAATATTATGCATGAAAGTATTTTAGTAATTATCTATACTACAGGGCGAGGCCAGGCACGGGACGGGGAAAGCTAATGCCATCCCCGCCCCAACCCTGCTAATTAGAGATCTGGTTTTTCCATCCCTGTCCCGACCCAGCTAATTAGAGATCTGGTTTTCCCATTCCCATCCCGTGTCCCGGTCAATGGTCAAAATCCCATCTAGATCGAAGCGGGGATTGGGTGGGGCAAAATCGTCGTCCCTAAATAGTAGGATCAGACTGAGTGGAAACAAGAGGGATGGTAAGGTCTCTGGGGTCAACTCCGTTGGTGCCTCCAAACTGAGTACGCACCATAATGGTAAAATCATGATAAATCTGAGGTAAGGTAGATCGATTGTGCATAAGGTAAACCTAAGTAAAGCGTGAGTAATCGTCGATAAAATAATGCAACAACGGTTTCCACTACAAGAAGAAATTGGAGCAGGACTCCAGACACCAGAGTGAACTAATTGAATAATGAAACTAGACTAAAACTTGCTACGAGGAAATGGACAGGTAGACTGTTTACCTAAGTGACCCAATGCAGGTAGAAAGGCTAGAGGAAGATACCCAACTTAAATGCCCCTCACGAACAAGAAACTGAAGACGGTGATGCCAAAGATCACCAATGGTACCAACAGAAGTGGTAGAAGTGATCACCATGGCAGATGAAGCAGCGACGGTAGATGGCAAGTGTAAATAATCCATAACAAAAAGCCCATTACATCGATGACCCTTATCAACCAATGCTTCAGAGTGCCGATCTTGCACCATCCTGTTGAGGGTATTAAGAGATATTAGTTTAGATTTATAGGATTTTTACTTGATATCAAAATCTTGTTACTTGAGACCCAAGTCTTGTATGCTATATATTCTTCTCTTTCATATCATAAAGATATGTAGAAATATTTTTTGTTTAAGCAAGGTATCATGGTATCAGAGCTAGTGTTTCTTATTCTCCCTAAGTTTCTTTAGACAACATAACCTTTTTCTCTCCAGATCAAGACATCAACGGTTGCTCCAAATCGTAGCCATTAGCGATAGTCGCTAGTTCGTCCCCAATGAAATCTTCACACCCCAATCATCGGCTCCAAGTCTCCACCCTCGCAGCCATTGCTTTTGCTACTGCTGCAAAGGACCGGATCTCGTTGATCCCGAAGACCTCGTTGATCGCCGACATCGCCATAGCAGGTCCTCTCCATCGGCTTCGCCTTCAGCCGCCATCATGCCAGTCGATCAAGGCTCGACATGGACCAACTCCATCTCAGAAGAATTGTGCCGCCGCCTCCTAATTTTTGTAGGAACCCTAATTAGTGGGTTTCTTTTTTCTTTTACATGTTCGTGGCACAATCGGCGAGCATTAAATGGATAGTGGGGCCCTTGTGAGGTAAAATTATTTACCTTTATTTACACATTCATTGCCCTTTTTTCCTATACCTGCAGAGCTCCGGAGTTAATAAAATCCCTTGCATGTAACTAGCAAAACTGTCTTGTGTTGTTAAACTCATTCTTCTTGGGTGAGGTTTGGTGCTTACTTTTAGACTTGATCATTTAGATGATTTATTTGTCTACTAGTATGGTGGATGCAAGTTCCAACATGATTACATTCACGGTACCATAATTAATGCAACTAATACATAAACGAGAAATCACCCTTAATGTACCTCAGCTCATGCAACTACTACAAGGACGAGATATATGCGGTTCTCCTTCCACGACTTCTTCGACTATTACTCTTAGTCATTCTACCAAGGTTCAAGAACTCGGTTTCGGTCTCATAATTTTATTAGTTTCGCTGGGTTTCGGTTAGTTTCGCTAATCTCAGTTTGGATTTCGGTTTCGGTGGTAATACATCATACATAAGTGTTGATATATTAAATATTTAAATTTATGGTTCTATATTACAAGACAATGATCCTACTGTTTAAAAATCCGGCCATAATACAAAAATATTTTGAAAAGTATACTTAGATAAGTATTAATATAGGGTTTGGGTTCACTTTTTGCGGTTTTCTAATAACGAGCCTACAATAATCACAATGACGGTAAAAATAGTATAAAAATTAAGTTTTAAAAGGTTTCGTTTGAAACGATATTGTATAGTTGGTTTCGTATCGGTTTTGGGGTTTCGTATCGGTCTCCACTGAAACCGATACGAAACCACCACGTATCGGTGGTTTCGGCCGAAACCTCGAACCTTGCATTCTACCTCATCTATTCCATGATCCACCAGTGTTCCTCATAATCTGTGGATATCAGACTCAGGTGGTTCTTTCACATGACACCTCAGGTAGCCGCACTTTCCTTTATGACACCGCTTAATTCTCCGATATATGTCTATACTGCTAATGGAGCCCCTCTTTCTCCTACTCATCATGAATCTCTTACTGATCGACTTTCTGCACCATCAGTATTACACATATCCAGTCTTTCTATGAACTTATTTTCTGTCAACAAATTACCAATCATAATTGTATTGTTTCTTTTTGACTCTACATCTTGTATGGTGCAAGATCTAGGCCAATACTGTATTCACAGCTATATATCTCATTAACCTGATGCCTTCCTCTATCCTTCATGACATTTCTCCACATGAGCGTATTTATGTGCAACCTCCATATTCTCATCTTAAGGTTTTCGACTGTACATGTCTCGTTCTTCTTCTGCCTCATGAATGAGAGAAATTGTATCCTAAGTTTGCTATATGTGTGTTTCTTGGATATAGCTCTGAGCATACAGGTTATAATTGTCATGATCTTAGTCGTCACCGACTCCGCATCTCTCGTGATGTAACCTTCTTAGAGTCCATTCCTTATTACTCTAGTCGGTCACCCACAACTAGTTCCCCATCTTCTGATATTGTTGATTTATCATTTTTGGACCTTACCATTCCTCCTGTTTCAACTCCGCTTGATCCCACTATTCCTATTCCAGCCATCATACCAACAGTCGTTGATACCTTAAACAGAAAATATTATGATATAATAGAGAATAATATATAGCATACAAAACTTAGGCCTCAAGTAACAAGACTTGGATATCAAGTAAAAATCCTACAAATCTAAACTAATATCCCTAAATATCCTCAACACCCCATCTCAAGCTCATAATGGCGTAAACATTATGAGTTCGAATTCAAAATAAAGAAGAAAAAATTTGCAAGTTCACAACCAAGCATAAGAAAATAATCTTGAAAATACGTCTAGCAAGGCGAACATACGCCATGAATCGCTTTTGCATGTTACAAGGTGGTAAGATAAATACAAGAGTTTGGCGGAACACAGCCTTTGTAGCACGTTAGCCACCTCTTCTTAGACTCCGGCTAGTCTCCACGAAACCCGAAACAAACTTGCTCGATGATCTCCTTTCTTGCTGGAGATGATCCAACTAGAGATAACTCCAACACAAGATTTAGTTTCAAATTGATCCCATTAAAATGAAGCAACCCACTAATTAAACTTGCTAAGAATAATTAGCAAAAGATGTAGAATAATTAGCTCACTTAATTTTTCTTTTTTTCTTTTCCGTTGCCCACTTGAAGAAAAATCAAAAGGAAGAAGTATGGAAGAGATAAGAATAATGAAGAAGATAAGGCTCAAAAACCATATCAACCAGAAACAAAAAATGAGTCATTAACAAATAATGACTCACACAAATGAGACATCAAAAGAATCATCTCATAACTTCTACAACCATGATCCATTCTCATTTCTTTTCCATATAATTCTTATACTCCCATCAAACATGTATCAACATACATGTCTCATTATTTATATAAATATAAATATTAATTAAAGAGAAGAAAATAATCAAGTGAGCATGATATTAGTTAATATATAAATATATCATTATATAAATATACATTTAATTATTAAATCAACACTTGATTTAATAATCCGGCTATATTATATATATACCGGCTAATATCAACAAACACCCGATTATAATACGTGTATCAAATACACGTGTATAATCGAACTCCTACACGTATCTCTATACATGCACCCCATCGTTTCGCATGTGTTGGAAAACCTCTGTGTGGGCCTCTAAAGACTTGACAATACGCTGACAGTAGATTATGATCATATTTATAACCCACAAACACGTCAGCAGTACTAGCTGCACGTAACGGCTATCCAGATATTGAACGAAAGAAGGTCAACGAGTAAGCTCATCAGAACCCTGTAAAGTCTATTAGTCTATCAGTGACATTACCGTACAGTCCGGTCTTTTCGTCTAAGAGTATCACATATCGGGTCTAGGGTTTGAAATCTGTCAAACCATAATAATTCGATAAGTCGTGCGACAGAGGACTCATAACCAACCGGAGATACAACTGATAACACTTACCAGTTTATCACCGCTGCGATGGCCATCAACTTGTGGTTGTAGTCATGTCCTGCACAGCGCGACATCAACTCCCTATACCGAAAGAGACGAATCCCTTCGACCGCTCACTGCCTTCACGTGCTTCAGGACTATACCTAACAAAAACTTGTTTGCGCGACTCCTTTAAGCCGTGATAGGATAGAAGTCAAAGTATAGTGGGAACACACATGAGACACTATGGCGATCTCAGATCCTAGAGACTACCCTGTACATATGTCACAAGAGAACTGCTATATAACATTGATATATTACCAAATAGGAGTTCTCGGTGAGTCCGTCCAGTGTAACTCATCCAACGAACACATGTATACAATTCTCGATGTCAAACATCAATAGCTGTAGCATCAGCCATCGCCTTTCAATCAGGTCAGGAAACGTACACACTAGTCTAAACTGGAGTACCGATACCCAGTCTCTATACTCCTATGACTAGGGACATTTAAGGATGTACTTATCGACTCCTCAGGCCCTACTAGTATGATCTCTATCATCGTCCTAACAGTCAAGCAAAATCCTAGGTGTTTATCTCATGTATAAACGATACGTGATAGTAAATAAAACACATCACATGAAAGATAAAGACAAACAAGATAGCATACTATCATCTCGAGTAAGATTGTTCTCTCATATAGATCCTCCCTCAATTACAATAATTGCTTTGAGGGCACCTATATCCAACAGGATCTACCATAAGTCCTTTTGCGTTACACTATGCTTGTAGCATGGCAGACTTGTACCAAGAGCCGCTTTTGAGCCGAACCTCGCCCTAGTCGCTTTCGCTGGAAATGAGATTATTTTATGAAGCAAAAAGTCACAATACATGCTTGAGGGTGTGCCGCAAAAGACAACGACAGGGTTGATCAGGGAGACGAGGACCTTTAACGAGCGATGATGAGAGCTCGACACAAGCAACGGAAGAAGATGCACATCACTAGATCTAGATAGAATCTGCAACTACGATGATCATATCGAGAACGAATGATGGAAAATCTTTTGAATCTAATGATATGGTATAGAAAAACCGAGGTTTCTACACCCGTGAGCAGCGACTAACTTTTTTTCTTTTTCTTTGGAGGATGAATAATTAGCAAGGGAATAGGAACACTAGGCATTAGAAAAATCCCAGCTCTGATACCATGATTTAAGAATTGGTAGAGAATGGAATCCCTTTTCTCTATTGAATATACGCATATGTACATAGCGAAGTTTGGGCCTCTTGAAAAGAATAGTCGGCCTATTATAAATATAAAATACAAAATAATCTCTAATAATATTATGGCCAGGGCCTTTGGGTGCGCTTTGTAGACGGTAATCTAGTTGGCAATCCTAGATTCCCACGAAATAATACCATGTTTGTTCTCATATAAAAAATATTCCTGAGAATATAGGATTACCATAGTAATCTGATACCCCAAATCATAGGAATCATACTCCCACCTAGTATCTATTTGAGATTACCCCCAAGTATCCCCACCTAACACAAGATGTGCCACAACTGTCGATGTCCGCCCATTACAGCCTTTGGATGCGCTTTGTAGACGGTAATCTAGTTGGCAATCCTAGATTCCCACGAAATACTACCAAGCTTGTTCTCATATAAAAAATATTCCTGAGAATATAGGATTACCATAGTAATCTGATACCCCAAATCATGGGAATCATACTCCCACCCAGTATCTATTTGAGATTAACCCCAAGTATCCCCACCTAACACAAGATGTGCCACAACTGTCGATGCCTGCCCATCACAGCCCGGCCATTGGTCGGCAGGCCATCGTCGACAGGCTACCGCCCTCGCCAACCGCCAGTCGGTTGTCCGTCACATGCCTCCCCCTAAGTGGGCAATACACCGCTGACCACCACCCGCCCCTGGTCGTCTCGTCCCCCCTCCGCCGATGGTGTAATTAATAAAGTAAATAAATAAATATAGAATGTCGCATTCCAATGATATTTATTATATATAAAGCATTGTAATCTAAGATTTCTTGGAATGTGTAAAGTACACCAAGCATAGTAAGTGATCCTTGGGAATCGAATGCTTGAGAACCACATTCTTAGGAATCTTCCATTCCATATATCAATCGCACCCTTGTTTCCATCCTATAAGGGAAGTTTACCAAGTTAAAGTCGTAGAGCAACTTAAAGCGATTGACCTCGTAAAGCTAAGGGTTGCTTCTCGTCTATCTTAGGATACTCAATAGAACACTAGATATGCATATAATTTTTAGAGAATAATGAGAACAGCTTCCTTTGGCAACTGGTCATCGAGGAACTTATGTTTTTCTAAACTCATTTAGAAATAAGGGCTATGAGAGAGATTTTAATTGGCTAGCTCATAAGTGCATGGAGGCACTAATTACTTTTCTATCTCAACTCATTCAGAAAGATCCAGTTAGGCATAAGGATGGGGTAAAATTAACCAAGTAAATCAAGGAAAGATTGTTTTCCATATTTTCTGAAGGGAGGAACTTCATCGGATCCTTTGAACTTCACAATCAAGGAAAAGCCCCATGCCCACAATTGCCCAACCGACCATGCCTATCAAGTATGAGATCAATTGTTCGTGTTATCGGTTAATTAACACTCACACCATACGCTCACGGCTCACATCAATACCTTGACTCCGGTGCGACTCACTCGCGGTTATCCTAATGAATGTGCCAAACTTTCTAATTTTTTTTGTGAAATCAACTATCTTTGGGGATCGAACTTGTGATCTCTCATATTGTATAGGAAATTGATAACGATTGAACTAAGCCCGGTTGGCAAAAAAAATATGATAAAATTAAAAAAATTGGAAGCAAACTCGATCGTACACAAGCATGCACAATTTACATTCTGCAAAGATTCACACCTCAAATCAACTATATTTTCAAATTTTCCAACCCAATTATGTTCCTGAATTTCCCAATAAACAACAAAGCAGAAGAAACATGCTGCAAAATTACGAAATAAATCACATAATTATACAAAATCATGAGAAATTTATAACAGAAACTGAAACAAAATATAAGTCTATTATGAATTTAAAACAATTAGAAAATTAGGGTTTGAGAGGCGGGCGGTAAGTTCACCTAGGGTTTTTGGAGTGGATCGCCACCCGATTCACCTCCGCGATCTGCGCTTTGTTTTCCACCACGTCTTGTTTGTGAGCGTGGGTGTTATAATCGGTTTCAATTCTGGTCTATTTAGAACTCGGCCCGATAACAGCTCCTCCTTTGTTTTTTTGGGACAAATTGCCAAAAAAAAGGAATTACTCCTATCCAACAGGGCTGCGCATGGTAAGATTGCAGGGAATTCTCGCATTCCTGATAATGAGAATGAGAATCGAATGACCAGAAATCTAATTTTAAGGAATCTTGCATTAATATACTTGATATATTTTAATAGGTAATACATGTATCTGTAACAAATAGCAAGGCCGGAGGAGGGCGGGTGGATAGCGGTGAGACCAGCGACGAACGACCGATCGACGGCGGACCGACGAGCGCCCGACAACTAGAGGTGGGATCCGCTGGAGACGACCTACAGCCGACCAGCGAACGTCCAATCGGCGGCGAGCCGGACGGCGAACGATAGGCAATGACCGGCGACCGACAGGCCGGCGGAAGACCAACTATGGGTGACAGGGCCGACGGGCTGGCGAGAGAGGCCGACGGCGGATGGTCATGGCTCATTCATGTTTGGCGGGAATATTTTATGATAATTCACGATAAACACATGTTTTGGAGGAAAATGATTACCATGAAATGAGATCATTTGATTATCGTGGTAATGCTATATTCCTGAGACTAGCTTTTACGAGTCTGAAGAAACGTGGTAATATTGCATGGTAATACCATCTAGATTACCTCCTAATAGGCCCATTACAATTTCTGCAAAATACCCAAATTTTTTGGATCTGGACCGTTCGGACCTGGGTCCAAACGAGGCAGACAAGGTTTAGCCAATCCAACGATTGGCAGGTGCCACGTGAAGGAAGCGTTCCCAAACGCCGCTAGTTTCTGTAAAAATTTCTCCGTTGCTTTAGAGAGAGGAAGTAAAATGACTAAAGAAAGCCCATGAACGATTAAATTCTTCTTCTGATTTGGTTCAAATGGATGATTCTTCTTCCTTGAGAAGCTCCCAACGCCTCTGATGAACGCCTCCACCTTCCAACTGAACTCCTCCGCGTCCTCCTCCTTCACCTCCGTCGCCAATTTCCTCCGCTCCGCCGCCAATCCCCTCACCTGCGCCGATCTGCTCCTCACGCACGCTCGCCGCGTCGCACCACGCGCACCACCTGCTTGTCCTCGAACTCCGTCTCCGGCGACGCCACCGGAGGATACGTCGGCGGCGGCGGCGGCATCGCCCCCAATCAGGAGAGCAGTATTGAAGTGATGATGGTGATGGGTGTGATGGAGAATAGTACTGTTGTGGAGGAGGAAGGGGTATGCTGGTGATGGAGCGTTTTAAGGTGTTTGTTGAGGTGGATAATAGTGAGAAATGTGATGTTTGTGATGGTGGTATGGTTGGGGCATTTCACCGAACAGCTTGGGAGACATGAAATTTCCTCAAAACCTCATTGGCGAGCTCTCGGCTGTAGACGGGAGTGGCTTAAGAAATTAGGTTTTCGTCAAACCACTACAGGACTTATGGTCTAGGTCGACGGCTCGGGGACTACGGCGACAGCTTACAGCTTGATCGGAAGTAATTATTATCTATCTCTTTTCCTTGAGTTCTTAAATTTTGCTTTATAGCTTTCTACGTGTTTAGCGGTATACACATGAATGATTAGGCCACCAAAAACAGTGGGTATATATCTTTTGTTCTGTGCCATTTAGTAGTCGTCACTCTTATATTTGGACGTGCCTTTTCTTTGCTCCTGCCTTTCGATGACTATATGGGGATATTGATTAGTATAAATTCGATCAACTGTATGTCTTTTTTCCATCACAGATTTTGATAGAAATGATTAAGAAAAGAGAGATCTAGAAAACTTTACTTGCATATATTTTATAACTAGAGCAAATGATTCGAATGTAAAAGGGAGCCTGCATGTACCGTACTTATCATTTCTATGTCTTCAATGAATTATTGTCTGTCCTAAAGCTGCATTGTCATCGCATTCTATTTTCTCTTACACAGATTATTTTATAGCATTCCATTCTTCATTTTTGCACGTAAATATTGATGTGTTCATGCGCATTTACTGCGTGCATGTATTGATTCATAGAAGCAATCAAGAGCAGATTTCGAGGGGGGTGAAGATACTAGGATGTGATGAAGACTCCTGGGGATGCCTTGCAGCCTCAAGGGATCACTTCTGTAAATACTGAAAGTAAAATTTGGGGATAACACAGATAAATGATTTCGTTTCTTTTTAAGTTTTCTGAAACTGCGTGGTGGTAGATACGAGAACTAAATTACATCATATCCTTCTTGATTTGTCGAAGTTCACCTAAAATTTGTATTTTTGATGGAAAAATGTAGATGTACACTGATTTCATATTAGCGCACATGTGAACAACATTGAGTCAAGTTGAACCAAATTTATGTAATTAGCACATAGGAATATGAATTAAGCATTTGCACTTTTGAATAGCCTGGTCAAGCAGTATCTTTCCAAATGAAACTTCGCTGCATTCTCATACAGGTTGTTTCATTTGAACTGTCTATTTGCTGGTTACCAAAACGAACCACGATAATGGTTTGAGTTTTCATTGTATTCTTTTTTTCGTGATAATTTATATTTTGTTTACTTTTTTACAAAGTGCCAGACGATGGTTGAAAAACATCCGATCAAAATTTCGTATAGGCTTTAAGGTTTGCTTCTCTCCTTACTGAAGTAATCAGGTACTTCATTTCTTAAAATGACATGTTTTCGTACATCAGGTACTTAGGATTCTTAAAAATGACATTTTTCATATTACAGAGATGATGGGCCCAAAAATGCTACAGCAAGCACTCAAGGATACTTCAACAATGGCATTTGGCACTGGAAACCGGCTTTTCATCGAACTTTATCTTTGGAGGAAAAAGGTATGCTTGAAACTCCTATGGATCAGCTTTCTTGTCATAATATTGATCTGAATATCAATGATGTTTTTAATTGGGAGCATTCCAAGCATGGCATTTACACTGTGAACTCTGCTTATAAAATCCTGAACAAGACTAATCAGCATTTTCCTTACTAATACTATAGTCTCATATGGAAAAGTAAAATGCCTTCAAAAATCAAAATCTTTGCTTGGTTGCTATTCTTGATAAGATTCTTTCTAAAGAGAATATGATCTTAAGGGGTTGGTTTGGAAATGCAGCTTTTGTTATCGATGACTGCATGATTGAATCAACTAACCATATCTTTTTCCAGTGAAAGCTGGCTTGACAGGTTTGGTCCTCTATTTTTACAGCACTTCAGGTAACTAACTTTACCCCTTCTGTTTTTGAGGCTATTCGTAACACCCTATTTCATTTATATCGGTTCTATTTTGGGTATTTCTTTATTTATGGTATTTTCCGGATTTATTGTGTTTTGGGTGCGAATAGTGTATTTGACATTTGTATTTGCATCCGACCCGACCCGCTTTCTGGAAACCCGTCTTGATTCCTGTTTATGATTTAGCCCGGCTTGTTAATTGGATTCGTGCACTTTCATTTTTTTTACATACTGCATACTGGTATTTTATCTGGCATCTGCATATTTTTCAGTATAACATATAAAGTCAAATAAAATATATTAAAAATATCTTGCATGGCCTGTACCATACCCCTAACCCTGTTATAGCATCCGTACATCGTGTTCTCGTCCCGTTCAATGAAACGGACTCGTTTGGATAGCTACGTGCACGCTATGTGTATCTGTTCTTGGAGGTATGCATTTTCGTTACCCGGATATCATATTTTAGTTTTGGTTGACACGTATATTAACCGTATTTTCAAACCATAATTTTAGACCCGACCCGGGCGTGTTTTGGACTATTTTTGTATTAGCCAGAAAACTCAAATTTATTTAATATTATATTCTTTTATATATAACTGTTAATATATATATTCGTTTATATTACTTTAACAGAAATATTTTTTATATATATTAAAATCCTAACTAACCAAACTCTGTCTCTCTATCTCTTACTATATTTATATATTATCTTTTCTTTTTAAATTTTATAAAATCCCATGCACATACCTCTCCTCCATCATCTTCTCTGTTTTCTCCCGCCTCACTCGCGAACCCTAGACCCTGCCCACGCCTCATCGCCACCGCTGTCGACCACCCTCATCGGCCTCCCCTCATCACCATCTCCGTCTCCTCCACCTTCCTCTCTCCTCACCTGCAAGCACCACCCGAGAACCTACTTTCCCGAGCTCCAAATCCCTGCACCCATCACCTCCCTGCCGATTGCCCTCACACCTTCGTCGCCCGCACCCATCACCTCCCGTCGATCACCTCACCTCCCTCTCTCTCCTCTCCGCTGAAGCCCCGACCACGAAACCCTGCACAACCCAAATCGACCACGCAGCCTCGCCTGCACACCCCGCCTCGCCGGAGCTCCGACCCCGTCGACCACCTCACAACCTCATCATCTCCTCTTCCTCTCCCTCATCACCTCTGACACCACCACCTCTTTCCCCGAGCTTGAACCCTGCATAACCCCGACCCGACATCAGGACCCCGGTTACCCACTGCCTTGCCGTCGACCCTCACGCCACCGACCCATCGTCGACGTTTCCCCTTTCCTTGTCTCTGTCCCAGAGCACTAAACCCATAGCAACCTTCTTCTCCTTCTCTTCTTTTCTTTCTTCTTTTCTTTTCTTCTCTTTTCTTGACTCGTATTTTTCGGTGATCACCGCCGGAGCCATGCCACTGCCGACGATCCGAGTAATCCAGTGGGCGTTCCCTGCCTGCATGGTTATCTTCTTGCTTTGCCTGGACATGTCCCGCGTGCCGTGTGTGCGTTGCGACGTTTATCCGACGTCGGACGTACCGTACGAACCCGTCGTGTGTTCCGCTTAGGCAAGTTTATCTTGCTACATGCTGTAATACTTAACATGCATCCATATGAATACAAATATTACATGTTGATTGTATTATACATCCATATTAAAGTTTTACTGTTTTCGGATACCCGTATACATCCATATCATCTATTATATATGTAGCTGCATCTACAGATCATATTAATTCATGTTATTGTTATAGTAACACCCCATGCTTAATAATGTGCATCCCACTCAGTCTTGGAGCTGTAAATGTAACCCCTGATCGATATTTGTGCATCAGTTGCATTCCATGTCATATTATTTCATATTACTGTTATACTAACACCCCATGCTTGATAATGTGCATCATACATAGTCGTGGAACTGTAGTTATAACCCCTGATAGTTAATTGAGCATCAATGTTTTATTGTGTATCCATACCATTAATTATGCATACCTAGTTGCATGCCATATTACATTAACTCATATTATTGTTACATTAGTACCCCATGCTTGATAATGTGCATCCAACATAGTCATAGAGTTGTAGATGTAATCCCTGATAGATATTTGTGCATCCGTGTTTTACTGTGCATCCGTACTTTTATCGTGCATCCGTACTTGCTACTGTTTTATTATGAGCATCCGTCTGATACCTGTGCACTACCTGTCATGACCTGATACACCACTACTTGATCTGTTACCTGATCATGTTTCTAATGCCAACAATCCTGACATGTTGTCCTGACGGACGTATTATGTTGTCTGCATAGACAAACATGCACCTGCTTGATCCTGTGTTGGCATTAGCTCCAGATTATCAATACCTAACATGAACACATAATTTTGGGGGTATGGGGAAATCGAAAACGTAACTGAAGTGTAGCTTAAAAGAGTATTACTTGATCCGTGGTCCCGGGGGATAACGGGACAAAATCATTCGTGATTCTTACTTGATCCGTGGTCACGGGGGATAACGGGACAGAGTCATTCATGACTCCCACTACCTGATCCGTGGTCCCGATGGATAACGGGACATATTCTTTGAGTTACATGGAGGAGTACACTAATTGATTTCAAACAAACTTTAGAATAGATAACCCAGTAGTACAGTTTAGATTGATCACCACACGTCACATACACTGATACACTTCACTGCTCTATATCCGTGTTTACTCAATTACATTCATGTTACTTTTCATGCCTGCATATATTGTTACATCATGGTTGCTTATTATCATTGATATTATGATGCACTGACGTCTGGGTTTTGCATGGCTCAGATCCTCTATCTTTGGTGCAGGCCGTTCAGAAGTATTTCAGCCAACAGGCCGAGCAGTGAGGATCATGTTAGTAGCTAGTTAGTTAGTTTTATTTTCGTATTTCCATTCCTGATGTGAGCCCGTATTTTGGGACGTACTTTCCAGATTGTTATTGTTGGATTATTGCTTCTGCATATTATTTCTTGACTCGTTATTTTGGCATATGGACATGTACTGGATAGTTTATTTTATTTCTACTGTTCTTGATATCTTATAGACAGCCGTAATGTGACTGTGGAGGGACGTTTTCTAGCCACAGGTAGGATGATTGGCTCTGTCACATGTCGATCTTAGCGCACTCTGGGAAGCGGGGCGTGACAGGGTTTGTTTGGTATCAGAGACATATGATTTAGATTAATCAGGTTTGATTTTTTTGTAGTTGGGTATTGGACTCAATACACGAATCAGAATACTCGTAATTAGGAGCATGTCCTGCCTTATTGCTATCCTGCCATCCTTGAATCTATAACTATCTTGCTTCTTGTATCCTGTTTATTGAATCTTGTTTATCATGCTAATCATCTTCAGTGTTTTGACTTTAAAATCATGGCGGATAGAGATCTGCGATCGTACCAGAGGCGTGTTGATGACGCCGCATTGCTTAGAGTAATTCGTGGGATGCTGGAGAACCAGAAGCGGCAAACCGAGCTGAACCAGCGGCAAGACGAAACTTTTCAGGAAGGTTTGTGAACCGTCCAGCAGTCCGTAAACAATGTTGCGGCCAAACCAGTACAGCGTGTGGGTACCGTGGCGGATTTCGGGAGACTTGGTCCATCCACTCTCACTGGTTTGGAGGAGCCATTGCCAACGGAGCAGTGGCTAGTCGATACGGAGAATCTGCTCGTTGCAGCACAGATTACGGAGGACCAGAGAGTGGATGTTGTACGCATTCAATTGGTAGACTATGCCCGTGAGTGGTGGCTAGTCGAAGAGAACCGTTTGCCCAAGCCGATCAGTTGGGCAACTTTCTCGCAGAGTTTCTTGGAGAAGTTCTTTCCGCAGACTGCACGGGAAGAAATAGAAGAAAAGTTTATCAGTCTGAAGCAGAATGGCGGATCCGTGGATACGCATGCGGCTGAGTGGACTCGGCTCAGTCGATTTGCTGGACCTTTGGTTACCAAAGAAGCCGATAGGGCACGAAGGTTTATGCACAGTTTGGACGTAGAAATCCAGAGGCACATTATATCTCTGTGATTGACCACTTTCTCGCAAGTTCTTAAAGCAGCCCGAGAGCAGCAGAGCTTATCAGTGAAGATAGGGGGTACGCAGCAGCAGGCAGTTGTGGTGCGAAAGCCGGCGTTTACGCCGAACCGAGCGCCTATACGCAGAAGTATTCCGGTGAACCGACGTGGCGTAGTACCGATGAAGAAGCCCGTCATACCCGAGCAGAAGGGAAGGATGTTCTGTGAGTTCTGCCATCTACATGGACACTTACAGAAGGATTGTCGAAGGAAGCTTGGACTTTGTTTGGTTTGCGGATCAGCTGATCATACTGTCAGTGTTTGTCCGTCGAAGCTACGTTTGAAGGACGATGTTCAGAGGCCACCGCAGAGGCAGATTCAGGGGCAAAAGCAGATAACTCAGGGACCTAATCAAGCTCGAGCCTTTACTCTAACGGCCGAAGAGGCCAAGGCTTCAGATGAAGTTGTTTCAGGTATCCTACTTGTTCATGATTTTCCCGCATTAGCATTATTCGATTCTGGTGCATCCTATTGTTTTATGTCGTCCAAGTTTATTGCTGCACATTCGATTTCTTGCGCGACCATGTCTAGTTGTTGGGACATACACACTGGGAACGGGAAGATCATATCTAGTAGTGAGTGCAATGATTGTTCTATTATTTGCGGACGGGAGTTATTTGCAGATTTCTTGGTGATCGATACCGGCAGTTATGATGTTGTCTTGGGAATGGACTTTCTCGGCACTTTCCATGCTCACATTGATTGTAGGGTAAAGAAAGCGATTTTCTAGATTCCCGGACATCCGGAGTTTGTATTTGCTGGAGGTAGCAGTTCTGTCGGGCCAGTCGAGTTTAGGGCTAGGCCGACAAACAATGTTCTTTCGACGATGGAAGTTGATAAGGAGGAAGCGCCAGCTGTAGTTCGAGAGTTAATGGACGTGTTCGAGGACATCTCGGGTTTACTACCAAAACGAGATGTGGAGTTCGCGATCGATTTTGTTCCTGGTGCAGCGCCAATCTTAAAGGCATACTATCCAATGGCACCGGTGGAGTTGGAAGAAGTAAAGAAGCAGGTTACCGAATTGCTTGAGAAGGGTTGGATTCGCAGCAGTAATTCACCTTGGAGAGCTCCAGTTCTTCTAGTCAAGAAGAAAGATGGCACGAGGAGAATGTGCATCGATTATCGAGAATTAAACCGGGTGACTATTAAGAACAAGTACCCGATCCCTCGCATTGGCGAATTATTCGAGCAACTCAGTGGCGCGAGGGTATTCTCGAAGCTGGATTTGCGGTTCGGATATCATCATGTCCGAGTTAAATCAGAGGATATTTGCAAGACTGCGTTCCGAACTCGGTATGGACATTACGAGTATTTAGTGATGCCATTCGGAGTCACGAATGCACCAGCAATATTTATGGACTTGATGAACCGAATCTTTTCACCGTTCTTGGACCAATTTATAGTGGTGTTCATTGATGATATTCTGGTCTACTCGAGAAGCCTAGAAGAGCATGCATAACACTTGAAGATTGCACTGCGGACATTGAGGAAAGAAAGATTATATGCGAAGATGAGCAAGTGCGAGTTTTGGCTTGAAGAAGTGAAGTTTTTGGGGCACGTCGTATCCGGAGATGGAATCACCGTTGACCCTGAGAAGATTGCAGCAGTTCTAGATTGGCCGATTCCGAAGAACGTAGCAGAGATCAGAAGTTTTCTTGCACTTGCCGGGTATTCCAGAAGGTTCGTGGAGAATTTTGCTCGATTGGCTGAGCTTTTGACCAAGTTTACGCGAAAGGAAATACCGTTTGTATGGACAGATAGATGTGCGTCAGCTTTTGAGGCGTTGAAGCAAAAATTGATAACCGCCCCTATTTTGATCGTACCAGACGGTTCCGGAGGATTGGTGATTCACAGCGACGCGTCTGGGAAAGGTTTGGGATGTGTTTTGATGCAGCATGGGAAGGTTATAGCCTATGCATCAAGACAGTTGAAGACCCATGAGAAGAATTATCCAACTCATGATTTGGAGCTTGCAGCAGTGATTTTCGCTTTGAAGATTTGGAGATACTACTTACTGGGCGAAAGGGTCGAAGTATTCACCGATCACAAAAGCCTAAAGTATGTGTTCACGCAAAAATAGCTTAACATGAGGCAGCGTAGATGGTTGGAGCTGATGGCTGACTACGATCTTGATCTCAAGTATCATCCGGGGAAAGTTAATGTAGTGCCAGATGCGTTTAGTCGGTTGCCAGCAATTCGGATATTGACTGCACAGAGGAGCTTATCAAAGATTTTCAGATATTTGAGTTGGAGATCGTGTTACCGCATTCTTCGGGACAGTTGATGCAGCTGCAAGTACAGTCGTCGTTGATCGAGAATATTAAAGCAGCACAGTCACAGAACCCAAGATTGCAGAAGTTTCGAGAACAGGTTGAAGCGGGACTTCGAACGGACTTGTTGATTCATAAAGATAGTTCGTTGCGATATGGTAGCCATTTGTGTGTGCCGAAAGGAGACATTTGCGAAGAAGTTATGAAGGAGGCACACAGTTCCGCATATTCCGTACATCCAGGAAGTACGAAAATATACCATGATCTACGACAACATTTCTGGTGGGAAAGTATGAAAAGGGAGATTGCTCGCTTTGTAGCAAAGTGTTTGGTGTGTCAGCAAGTTAAGGCTGAACATCAAAGGGTAGCTGGTTTATTACAACCACTTCCGATTCCTCAATGGAAGTGGGAATATATAACCATGGATTTCGTGACAGCTTTACCACGGAGTCCAAAGGGCAATAATGCATTTTGGGTGATTGTTGATCGATTGACCAAGGCAGCTCATTTCATACCATTTCGAGTTGGTCAGTCAACGGAAGCGTTAGCAGAACGGTACATGCAGGAGATTGTGAGATTGTATGGAATACCTGTGAGCATCGTTTCCGATCGTGATACCCGATTCTTATCGCACTTCTGGAGGAATTTACAGGAAAGTTTGGGGACGCGATTGAAGTTCAGCACCGCTTATCATCCTCAGACAGATGGCCAATCGGAGAGAACGATCCAAACTCTTGAAGACATGTTGAGAGCTTGCATGTTGGATTTCAAGGGTTCATGGGAGGATCATGTACACTTGGTGGAGTTTTCTTATAATAACAGCTTTCATGCTACTATTCAGATAGCTCCATTCAAAACATTATTTGGTCGCAACTGTCGCTCACCTGTTTGTTGGGACGATATTGGAGAACGAAGATTGTTGGGACCGGATTTGATCGTGCAAATAGTAGAGAAGGTTAATACTATCCGGAATCACATGAAGGCAGCATATGATCGAAAGAAGAGTTGGGCCGATACATCGAGAAGACTTCTAGAGTTCGCTGTTGGTGATCTGGTATTCTTGAAAATATCACCGACTAAAGGAGTGATTCGTTTTGGGAGTCGAGGCAAGCTTAGTCCTCAATTCGTGGGGCCTTTCGAGATTATAGAGCGTGTTGGAGAAGTGGCTTATCGATTGGCGTTACCACCATCTTTGGCAAATGTTCATGACGTGTTTCATGTATCTCAACTCCGTAAGTATGTTCGAGATGAATCACACGTGCTAGATCATTCGGAGCTGACTGTAAGGGAGGATTTGACCTTTGAGGAGCGACCGATATCGATTGTTGATCGAAGAGAAAAGGTCCTCAAGAACAAGGTTATCCCTCTCGTACTTGTTTCTTGGGGGAATCGCTCACACGGAGAATCGACTCGGGAACGAGAAAACGAGATACGATAGAAGTTTCCACACCTATTCTTGTAGATTCATGTTTGTTTTTCTTTTCTTGTCCTTGGAATTTCGAGGACGAAATTCTTTTTGTAGTTGGGTATAATGTAACATCCTAGTTCATTTATACCAGTTCTATTTTGGGTATTTCTTTATTTATGGTATTTTCCGGATTTATTGTGTTTTGGGTGCGAATAGTGTATTTAACATTTGTATTTGCTTCCGACCCGACCCGCTTGCTGGAAACCCGTCTTGATTCCTGTTTATGATTTATCCCGGGTTGTTATGTGGATCCGTGCACTTTCTTTTTTTTTACATACTGCAAACTGGCATTTTATCTGGCATCTGCATATTTTTCAGTATAACATATAAAGTCAAATAAAATATATTAAAAATATCTTGCATGGCCTGTACCATACCCCTCACCTTGTTGTAGCATCCGTACAGCGTGTTCTCGTCCCATTCAGTGAAACGGACTTGTTTGGATAGCTACGTGCACGCTACGTGTATCCGTTCTTGGGGGTATGCATTTTCGTTACCCGGGTATCATATTTTAGTTTTGGTTGACACGTATATTAACCGTATTTTCAAACCATAATTTTAGACCCGACCCGGGCGTGTTTTGGACTATTTTTGTATTAGCCAGAAAACTCAAATTTATTCAATATTATATTCTTATATATATAACTGTTAATATATATATTCGTTTATATTACTTTAATAGAAATATTTTTTATATATATTAAAATCCTAACTAACCAAACTCTGTCTCTCTCTCTCTCTTACTATATTTATATATTATCTTTTCTTTTTAAATTTTATAAAATCCCATGCACAGACCTCTCCTCCATCATCTTCTCTGTTTTCTCCCGCCTCACTCGCGAACCCTAAACCCTGCCCACGCCTCATCGCCACCGCGGTCGACCACCCTCATCGGCCTCCCCTCATCACCATCTCCGTCTCCTTCACCTTCCTCTCTCCTCACCTGCAAGCACCACCCGAGAACCCACTTTCCCGAGCTCCAAATCCTTGCACCCATCACCTCCCTGCCGATCGCCTTCACACCTTCGTCGCCCGCAGCCATCACCTCACCGTCGACCACCTCACCTCCCTGTCTCTCCTCTCCGCTGAAGCCCCGACCACGAAACTCTGCACAACCCAAACCGACCCCGCAGCCTCGCCTACACACCCCGCCTCGCCGAAGCTCCAACCCCGTCGACCACCTCACAACCTCATCATCTCCTCTTCCTCTCCCTCATCACCTCTGACACCACCACCTCTTTCCCCGAGCTTGAACCCTGCATAACCTCGATCCGACATCAAGAACCCCGGTTACCCACTGCTTTGCTGTCGACCCTCACGTCGCCGACCCATCGTCGACGTTTCCCCTTGCCTCGTCTCTGTCCTAAAGCACTAAACCCAGAGCAACCTTCTTCTCCTTCTCTTCTTTTCTTTCTTCTTCTTTTCTTTTCTTCTTTTTTCTTGACTCGTATTTTCCGGTGATCACCGCCGGAGCCGTATCGCTGCCGACGATCCGAGTAATCCAATGGACGTTCCCTGCCTGTGTGGTTAACTTCTTGCTTTTCCTTGACCTGTCCCACGTGTCGTGTGTGCGTTGCGACGTTTACCCGACGTCGGACGCGCCGTACGCACCCATCGTGTGTTCCGCTCAGGCAAGTTTATCTTGCTACATGCTATAATACTTAACTTGCATCCATATGAATACAAATATTACATGTTGATTGCATTATACATCCATATTAAAGTTTTACTGTTTTCGGATACCCGTATGCATCCATATCATCTATTATATATATAAATGCATCTACAGATCATATTAATTCATGTTATTGTTATAGTAACATCCCATGCTTAATAATGTGCATCCAACTTAGTCTTGGAGCTGTAAATATAACCCTTGATCGATATTTGTGCATCTAGTTGCATGCCATGTCACATTATTTCATATTACTGTTATACTAACGCCCCATGCTTGATAATGTGCATCATACATAGTCGTGGAACTGTAGTTATAACCCCTGATAGTTAATTGAGCATCCATGTTTTATTGTGTATCCATACCATTAATTCTGCATACCTAGTTGCATGTCATATTACATTAACTCATATTATTGTTACATTAGTACCCCATGCTTGATAATGTGCATCCAACATAGTCATAGAGTTGTAGATGTAATCCCTGATAGATATTTGTGCATCCGTGTTTTACCGTGCATCCGTACTTGCTACAGTTTTATTATGAGCATCCACCTGTGCACTACCTGTCATGACCTGATACACCACTACTTGACATGTTACCTGATCATGTTTCTAATGCCAACAATCCTGACATGTTGTCCTGACGGACGTATCCTGTTGTCTGCATAGACAAACTTACATCTGCTTGATCCTGTGTTGGTATTAGCTCCAGATTATCAATACCTGACTTGAACACATAATCTTGGGGGTATGGGGAAATCAAAAGCGTAACTGAAGTGTAGCTTAAAAGAGTATTACTTGATCCGTGGTCCCGGGGGATAACGGGACAGAATCATGCGTGATACTTACTCGATTCGTGGTCTCAGGGGATAATGGGGCAAAGTCATTCATGACTCCCACTACCTGATCCGTGGTCCCAGGGGATAATGGGACATATTCTTTGAGTTATATGGAAGAGTACACTAATTGATTTCAAACAAGCTTTAGAATAGATAATCCAGTAGCACAGTTTAGATTGATCACTGCACGTCACATACACTGATACACTTCACTGCTCTATATCCATGTTTACTCATTACATTCATGTTACTTTTCATGCCGGCATATATTGTTACATCCTGGTTGCTTATTATCATTGATATTATGACGTACTGACGTCTGAGTTTTGCATGGCCCAGATTCTCTATCTTTGGCGCAGGCCGTTCAGGAGTATTTCAGACAACAGGCCGAGCAGTGAGGATCCTGTTAGTAGCTAGATAGTTAGTTTTATTTTCGTATTTACATTCTTGATGTGAGCCCGTATTTTGGGACGTACTTTCCATATTGTTATTGTTTATTGGATTATTGCTTCCGCATATTATTTCTTGACTCGTTATTCTGGCATATGGACATGCACTAGTTAGTTTATTTTATTTCTACTGTTCTTGATATCTTATAGACAGCCGTAATATGACTGTGGAGGGACGTTTCCTAACCACAAGTAGCATGGTTTGCTCTGTCATGTGTCGATCTTAGCGCACTCTGGAAAGCGGGGCGTGACACTATTACTACCTGGAAATTGCAGAACATTGACAGAAGTTTGGTTTATGAAGAGCTCGAAACAGTTCTATTTTTGAATAATTTTTCCCAACACCTGAAAGTGTCATTAATAGCTCAATGTATCTTGTTATCTGCTGGGTTGGTGTTGCTAATGCTAAGTTTAAAGAGAAGGTTGTCAATTTACATGAATTTGACATTTTGCTTAACCTTTTAAGGCGGGGATTCTGTATCCTTGCTTGCTAATAATTACGATCCTTGCTTCTTGCTGATGACACTTTGTTTCAAACTCTGATTGTCCGTGCTCCTTATATATAGTTCTTTACTCTGATTGCTGATGACACTTTCTTTAAAAATATTTACATGATAATTGTTGAGATTTATTTCTTATCTACTCATATTGTTAGGACTCATGAGTTCTCTGAATATGCAGGTTTATCTTAGTTATACAACCGTACCATATCCTTACATGCTTTATCCATAATACTGCAGAGAGTCAATCCACCGCCTAACGCCAACCCGAACTCTGTGAGGATGCAAGCAGGGCCTGGGGTGCTGTTGATGTTGAAGGCGGGGCCGGGGATGAACAGGTCACAGTTCTTTATATGCAAGGAGAAAATCACGTGGTGTTCGGGCAGGTGGTGGAGGGCATCGAGGTGGTTAGGGCCATCCGCGGAGCTCTCGGCTGTGTAGGCTGAAGAAGCTTCCAGAGGAGAAGCCCCTCCACTCTCACAGCTTTCCATGCATCGAGGTGTGGCCGAAGAAATTAGGTTGTCCTTAATCGAAAGAGGACCGAGCTGTTTGGTTCACAGAGCAGCCTGAGTGGCACACTCAGCTCTCTCTCGATTTCACTCATCTTTACATTCGGTAGCATCCATATGATATTCATTTTTGCAATTAACGATTTTTATTGGTTAGTTGAACTAACCGAAATCAATTCCACAAAAGATATCGCTGAAATTTCAATAAATGTTTTGTGTTGATTGCTGCTCTATTTATGTGTATACATGTACACATACATTACATGCACACACGGTTACAAGCTGAAAATTTTCATGTGCTCGTCTTTCACATTGAAGACAATTAAATGTTCGGAATTTATCATCAGATGAAAAGATTCTGATGGAGCTAAACCAACATAGACAGTTGATTGGTGACGATGGAATTGACACGATTTCTAGGTACTATCGCATGAAACGGGAACTTGCTTCCTCACTTGTTCATTCAAGGACTAGACTCAATCTATGGCATAGTGAGGAAGATGTGTGGATGCTTATTCAAGTCTACTCATTGAAACTTGATAATGGAGGAAAGAGGCCATAGGAGGGAATTTCCTTTTATGGCATCGAAAAAATACGTCCTCCATTGTGTTTTCCGACGATCGGAATCCATCATCTTCATCGTTATCATCTAAGATGTGGGTATGCCAAATTTCATGTGATTCTACAGCTTTTTCACCGTTGATTTAGCAATGTAAAAAGTTCTATTGTCGGTAAACCGTTAATTTTGAACCCACTAATTCAACGGTGAAAAGTTGTAGAATCACATGAAATTTGGTGTACCCATATCTTAGATGATAACGATGAAGATGAAGGGTACCGATCGTCGGAAAACACGATGGAGATTGTATATTTTCGACGCCATAGGAAGAAATTCCCTCCTGGAGCATCTTTCCTCCATTATTCTCTCTCTCTATATATATATGAGAATAATGGAGGAAAGAGGCCATAGGAGAGAATTTCCTCCTATGGCGTTGAAAAATACGCCATCCATCGTGTTTTCCGACGATCGGAATCCATCATCTTCATCGTTATCATCTAAAATGTGGGTACGCCAAATTTCATGTGATTCTACAACTTTTTCACCATTGATTTAGCAATGTAAAAAGTTCTATTGTCGGTAAACCGTTAATTTTGAACCCACTAATTCAACGGTGAAAAAGTTGTAGAATCACATGAAATTTGGTATACCCATATCTTAGATGATAACGATGAAGATGAAGGGTGCCGATGGTCGGAAAACACGATGGAGATTGTATCTTTTCGACGCCATAGGAAGAAGTTACTTCCTATGGCATCTTTCCTCCATTACTCTCTCTATATATATATGTATATGAGAATAATGGAGAAAAGAGGCCATAAGTGGGAATTTTCTCCTATGGCGTCGAAAAAATATACTCTCGCTCGTTTTCTCCGACGATCAGCATCCATCATCTTCATCGTTATCATCTAAGATGTGAGTACGCCAAATTGCTTGTGATTCTACAACTTTTTCACCGTTGAATTAGTGGGTTCAAAATTAACGGTTTACCAAAAATAGTAACGGTTTACCGACAATAGAACTTTTTACATTGCTAAATCAACGGTGAAAAAGTTGTAGAATCACAAGCAATTTGGTGTACCTACATCTTATAGATGATGATGATGAGGATGATGGATGCCGATCATCAAAAAAAACGAGAGGGTATATTTCTTCGACGCCTAGGAGGAAATTCCCTCATATAGCCTTTCTCCATTATTCTCTCTCTCCCTCTCTCTATATATGTATAGGCGCCATAGGAATTTTCTCATATGGCGTCGGAAAAGTATACCCTCCATTTTTTTGACAATTGGCACCCATCTGCTCCATTTTTATCATCTAAGATGTGGATACACCAAATTTCATATGATTTTAACACTTTTTCATAACAATATAAAAAGTTCTATTGTCAGTAAACCGTTAATTTTGCACTCACTAATTCAACAGTGTAAAAATGGAGGAATCATATGAAATTTGGTGTAACCACATCTTAGATGATAAAAATGGAGATAATGGATGACGATAGTCGGAAAATTAGTGTTGTATTTTTTCGATGCCATAGAAGGAGATTTCCTCCTTGGCCTCTTTTCTTCATTATCCTCTTTCACACACATATAATTTTCTTATTACTGTCCGGTTCCTATTACCATTTAAAACCCTAGATACATTTTAAAACATGCATAAACTAATAAACATGGGCAAATTCACTACAAGAAGCGGCTACATTAGTGAGAGATTATTCCCTCGGGAAAGATATGAAATCCCTTAAATGTCTTTTGTCCTTCGGAACAAACAGGATCCGACCATGAGCCACTTCCCAGGAGGCCACCCATCCCAGAATTTCCCTAGCCTGTTCTAGAGTAGGTCCCACGGATTCAAGAGGTGGCCCTTGGGGTGGGCACTTTGTTCCAGGAGCAAGTACCGAGGAACGACATACAGACGGTAACGTACGGTTTTGTCGTTCGGAGCGAACCAGACCCGACCAGGAGCCACTTCCCAGGAGATCACCCATCCCAGAATTCCCCAGGCCCGAACACACTTAACTACGGAATTCTCAAACTCTTGTAGTGTCGGTTCACTTAAAAGATGCCTTTGCATTGAAGAGTGCTATCATTCCATTTATAGTATAGTTCTGCCCTCTTTCGGAATATGTTTCGGGGACTGATCTCATTGTTCTAGAGTAGATCCCACAGACTCAAGAAGTTGCCCCTACGGATTCAAGTGGCCTCCGCCCCTTGGCGTGACACTTTGTTCCGTGTGGCACTTTGTTCCGGGAGCAAGGAGCGGGGCCCGACACACACACGAAAAGTTATCTTCCTTTTTTCTCTTTGCTAATGTCGGTACATACAAAAACCTTGTTAGAAAAGTTATGCTACACTCCATGAGAGGAATTAAGACTGGGATAGAAGACGAAAAAATGAGAGGAAATGTGCATGAGATAAAAATAAAAAACAAGCCGATGCTCTTTCTTGTGGGGTGTATTCATGTTTGGCATATGCCCACCCTAACCGAAATTTTTGGAGATGATTCCGTACTACAGTTCCGTGGAGGAACTTTAGGGCATCCATGGGGAAATGCACCCGGTGCGGTAGCTAATCGGGTAGCTTTAGAAGCGTGTGTACCAGGTCGTAATGAGGGACGTTTGGTCCTCATGGCCTCTAGCATGCTTTCCATGGGTGTTGTTTTCCATCACTAGCAATATGAGACCCTTTTCCAACTTTACTTGCTTCTTTCGTAATCTCTCTACTTCTATTAATGACCCCCATGCCATACACACACACACACACCTCTCCTTTCATTTTACAAACACTATCATTTCATTAATACTCCAAACCCCAAACTGCCCTAGCACTTTGATATAAAGCATTCCACAAAACCAACTATAATCCTTTCATTATCGCTTACCATGTGCTGATGTTCTTAATTGTCAATATAATCAATCCGCAAGAATCTGGAAGCTAGTTTTTCTCCTTAATTCTAGTGATAATCAGAAAGAAATACTTTCTAATATAATCAATCCGCAAGGATCTGGAATCCAGAACCACCTCTCTGAACGGCTAGTGCACTCAAAACTGTTTCCTTGACAGAACTGCAGGAAACAATTTAGTTATGCTGCCTCGCTGTCTGTATGTACACGTGTTTCCTCCACAGGTCCAGGAAACAATTCACCTGTTTCAATTTCTTGGAGTTATATATTATAAACTAATATTTGATGAAACATAGATGCATGGGTTTCTACCATATTAAAAGTAAAATTCAGTTAGCAATCTAAAACATCTAATAGTATTGGTAATTGATGGCAGCAAATTAAGAGTAAGAAAATATATGTTACTATCAGAACTAAGGGGAAATATGTGCAAATTTGGCACCTGGATTTGGAATTGGTCTTGACACTCATAGCAACAGAGGGGTAATAAGGGGAAGAGTTGGTGAGGGTTAAAACGTGAAAGAAAAGTTAACAGGTGCAAAGATTAAAATTGGTGGGTGGGTGGGGGTGGGGGTGGGGTGCGCATTTTGTCATTCCTTTGGTTATTTCAACATAACAGATTTGAAGTAAAAAATTGCCAGCTCATTACTAAGATGAGTGAAGATGTATAAAACTAAGTCCCTGACTCACTGTATATGCTAATTTAGCATATGATACATCAAAGTATTCAACAAAAGATTTCGCCAACACTAGAAAGACCTATAAATATAAATAAACACCTCAAACTATTGACATGGAGATATCCAGGATCTCATCGATACACTAACCGAGCACACACGATATATTGTAGAATCATATATTACAGATTGCAACCAGTATGAAATCACAGGCTAGGTAATGAAAATGCAAACGCACCAAACTTATATGGAATTATTCAGTTTCTAAAGGTTAAGCATTGCTGCTCCAGAGGGCAGACCAAAAAACTAAAAAACAAATCTGTTTTGTTTTTACAGGCTAAGTTCAAGTCCAGGGCACGATAAGAAATAACGAACACACCACATTCAGAACAATTTAACAAAAGAAGAAACTAAAAAAAGGGGAAAGTTTTCAGCTGTTCTTTTTCCCGTATGAAATAAGGGTATTTCAATCAAAGCACATATCACAGCCATAGGATCTCTCCTTTTTATGGGGGCGCATAGAGCAATCCACTAAAAATCTCAGGTCATGAAATTTAAATTGTGATATCATAAAAATTTTTATTCATGGCTACATGCTACTAATTAAAAAACCTTATCTCGGACACTTCAATCTCCCAATAATTGAGAAAGGTTACGAAATATTTTCCATCTGCTCGATGGTCCAAATACCAAAATCGTTCCCAATCCTCATCACACTACATGTTCTTCAAACGAGACTTAAAACACTTGGATCATGTTACAAAATTTGTACGTGAAAATGTACGTCCATGCCTCAGAATCGGCATCCATGACATAATATTTCTGCAAAAAAGGAACATATTGAACATCTTAATTTTCTATCAAAGTGGGTTGACAGAAAGTCTTCACAAACTTCATATATCATAAGCTATCGTTTATGGAGAAAATTGACTATATGATTAGACTAGAAAAAGAAACACGGGTATTTTTATGGCTAAGTTCAGAAACAAGTTGAAATGGAGATGCTCTATGGTTACTTTATCTTGCTGATGTATATTGTTGCTCCAGAGTTCCATTTAGTTTCCCTTCCTCTTGAACAATGAATAGCTGTATGGCTAGATTAATATCTAGCTTGTGTCTTCAAGCTTATACATATATATTGTACTCTTATTTATGCAACTGTTGCTCGTAATCATATATAGAAACCAATAAAAAGGATGTTTGATCCGACGTGGTCAGAGAGATATAGCTACTAGGATTAAAATGCATAACTTTCTATATGTATAAGAAACATGCGTATAAAAAACAACAAGAACTAATGTCCTATCATACCACACATCCTGCAAGAGAAAAACACGAACAGGTTTCATATCATAATGCAGTCTGCTATCATTTACTGGTTTCAAAAAAGTATATATACTTTTTTTTTTATTTGAATGCAACATTATTGCTCCTAGAATTTGTCAATATATGCTGCTTTCTTAAATGGCATTTGAATAAAAACAACACTCAAGAGGCATTTTCTCTCTCTTCAATATATGAATATTAATGTCACTTCCACTCGCAATATTTGCGACCATTTAGTTTTTTCCTTACAAACAACTATTTCTTCATTTATCAATATGCATTAAATGACCAACATACAAAGCACATTTCCTCTAAACCTCTCTTTCATCCAAAGATAAAAACACAAATATATTGCATTTTATTTTCTGCAGGCACTTGAAGGTCTAGGAGAAAGCCAGGGACTACAGTCGCAGGACCTTACTCTTTCAGGAACTGGAATTCCAGATCGTGCAGTGCTATTTGAAAACAAGGATAAGAGGTTCTATGGTAGCAATGGAGGTAGAATTGAGGAAGTGACCGCTCATGAAAAAATTTCGCTGCAAGATGAGGAATGGATTTCTCCTCCAGAGTACACATAGCAGCTTGGATTCTGATGTCACTTCGATTGACGAAAGTTTCTTGGAGAACCTACAGCATAGTGTTGATTCAAGCGATAGTGATAAATCTGATGGACTAGAAAATGCAATTGTAAGCTCTGAATCCAAATTTGTGATATGAAACTAAAAAAGATATTTAAAAAATAAATATTAAAAAAAGTATATAGACGTATATATACGTGTATATATGGTAGTTTCAGATTATAAATGCAGATCATAATGCAGAACTGTGATTTATTATACTGCATATAGACACTGCCACCATGATCTGGTTTCACTAAACTACCATTCATAAAAACTCCACATTGCTACCAGGAACTAGTTTCACTAAACTACTATAATTTCAATAAAACATTAAAATACTACTATTTGCTTGTCTGATTTTAACCAGATATGAGATATAATACAACAAATTGTGTTGATATTATAAAGTATGAAGAAAATATACTTGATGGATATTGTAACAGCACCTGTAGCTGGAAATCTTGGGAATGAACATGAAGAACCATTCCCCCTCTGTCTTCTTTAACAATGTATTCATCTGCCAACAAAGGCAAGCCTTTATGTAAAATGTTTAAATTGACAGGGCTAGATTCTAGCTCATGCAAGTTCAAGTTCCCTCAAAAAGGTGCCAAAAAAGAGTTGGGAATATTGACAAACCATAATGGGGTTAAACTGCCAATAGCCATAGCATTCGACTAAACTACCGAAACCCGAAATTATTTCTGAAAATGAAAAGGAATGCTTTATGAAAGCTAAAACTTATAACAAATCCTGAAAGTTGAACCAAAACCTAAAACAGAAACCTGAAACCATGATTCTTGAAGCATTATCCTTCAATGTCTATGTGGACAGTACTTAGTAGTTAAATGTCGCAATTAGGCCATTAATTTAAAGTTTTTGGGAGCATAAACAAATCTAAAACCACAATTCCTGAAAATAAAAAACCATTACAACTTAACAACAAGATACCGATTCCTAAACAGTATCAAACTGCAAGATAAAAATTGTCACAAGATTTTGCTTATGCATTTCCTTCAGTTATATAATTTCGGTAATGAAATTTGAGTTAAGAAATTACACATATCAAGTATAAAATTAATCTAAACAAGCACATGTGACATTTCATCAGTGAAATTTAACTAATCAATAAAAAATTGTAAATATTAACCCAAAATCACATAATAAAATCCCATTTATTAACCATCACATTTCAATTGTGAAATTTCAGCCATGAAATATCCCATATGAAATAACAAAAAAAATTTCAAACTCGAAGGATTCACAAATCCACACACTTCACAAACCCTAGATCTAAAAGGGAGATCATTTACCGGCCTGAACGAAGCTTGAGGAGGAGGAGCGAACGCGAGAGTTCTCCTGATCCGAAGATGAACACGCATCAAAGACACCCGAAGATGAAGACAATAATGATGAAGCCTCCGCGCTGCAAATCAAACTCGCCTCCTTCAGCTTCATATAAGCATCTATCTCTGCAAACACAACACACACAAAATGACCGAGAATTGAAACAAAAAAAAATTTATGCGAAGGCTCAGCGAGTTGCTTCAGAGGCAATGAGTGAAGAATTGAAACAAAATAAAATGATGCTATATATCACTGGTATTTAGCATATGCGTTCCACATTTTAGATTTGAGAATCTTTTTCAAAGAATTAGTTTTTAAAAAATACTGATTTTAAAGTTTTTTCACAGGATTTTTATTTCTTTTTGAAAATTTAATAAGTTACATATCATAAATAATTTTTAAAAATCCTTATTATTTTATCTTAACTAAAAGATTTAAGATATTTCTTAAACAAAATTAAAGTGATTTAAACAAAATTAAAGTGATTTAAACAGAAAACCAACAAGCCTGTTTTTTTTAATATCTTATTAATTTCATTATGCGCATTGCACAAACAATAATAAGTTAACACGTCTGCAAATTAAAGAGCTTTATTTTGCACGTGCTCTATACACCCTCCTTTGGCATTAATATAGTAAAGATACTGGCATTTCGCACGTGCGATGTACGTCTTTATTAAAATAAAAAGATGCATGATGTGAATATTTTCATTCAATGTGGATATTTTTTTTCAAAAGTATAAGAATTTTTAAAAATATTTTCGCTATTTTTAACTAAAAGTTTTCCAAGTATCTATTATCTTAACTAAATGTATTTTAAAAATCTTTATAAACCTTGGCCGTTTAATACTAATATGTATCAATATGCATCACACATGCAAAAAATAGATGATGCGGACCACCTAAAAATAAAAGATCAATCTAAAATAAACGTTAGAGCGCCACATGGCGCCCCTACTCTTTGCATTATAATAGTAGAGAAGAAATAATAAAGATAAATTAAATTAAATTACAAAATTAACAAATCCATTTAGTTTTTTAATATTTGTTTAATAAAATCACGTGCGACTTATGTGCCAAAACGCTAATATATAATCAGGGCAGAGCCAGAAATTGTATTCTGGAGGGCCAGATAAAACATATTCTATTCAGTAAACAGTCATGTAGGAAAGATATTACCGAATGATTTTAAATTCATTTTAGATTAATGCACTTATTTGTTTTTATTTTCACAATACCGATATCCCTGCATCATATAGAAAGAAGCTACATATTATCTTTAATAAGTGACTTTTCAGTGTCTACATATAAACTAACTTACGTTTGTAAAGTGTTTTTCGTCCTCTATTGAGATGGATACGCACGTGCCTTAGGCATGTACAGATTCTCCTGCCAAGCATAGGCGGGAGTTTATTAATTGTGAGGATCCTTTCTCCAACAAACGCGGGCAAAACTGCTGTTAATTATCCCAAGCTCTTGACGCGATAGAATCTCCGATTAACGGGTCATATAGGTCATGCAAACTCAGTGTGCGATATGTGCGTGTTGTGTTTTGAAAACAATTTTTGGGGGTGCTTTAGACATATCGGAGGCCTTGCATAGTTTACGGAGGTCCCGCTGCCCGGTCAGCGGGCTGAGAGTCAAGAGAGCTAGCAGCCCTCTTGCAGGGCTCAAGGCAGCGCCCCGAAACAAAAAAAATTTTGGCTCAAAACTTATATTTGTTCCCACCAAAATATTTCATATAAGAACTAAAGTTTTCTGACGCTATTTAAAGCATGCGCCAATGCTTGTTTAACGCTGCCTAAATGTCACGACCCGAAAGTGGCACGTGACCGACACTTAAATCACGTGACATCTAAAGACGTCGACGCGGTCCAAGTAAACTGAAAACCCGAAATCTAAACCTTTTTACGAAAATATTGGCGGTGAAGTTTAAAAATAGTTATTAGATGGAACCAGTTTAAAATACTCATTTAAGTCTAACTAAGTGTGTTTGAAAAGCATCCATGACATTTTAAAAATCGGCAGCACCTCCTTTGTAAATTTTGAATAAAACCAAATACAACCATAATAATATATAAAGCATCCCAACGGGAGCTAGTTTTCATGCCCAAACAGTGGATCAATCACGCAGATAATATACGACGCCCAATGGCGAAGAAAAGAAAAGCGAAACAATAATCAATAAGAATAAAAAGTCAACTCTGACAAGTACGACACCCACAAACACATAACTCTAAGTCTCGCTTGTAAGTCCACAATTATACAAGTTCTGGATCGATGAAGTTTTAATTAGATACAAAAGAATACATACACACACAAGTGTGGGTACGATACAACAGTAGCCCACCTAACAAAGCAATCATCGAAAAGAAGTGTATGCCGCAAGCCGCTGATGATCCGAGCGGTATCCGACAAGAAACTGGGGCACAACGGAGGTGAATTGCCAACTCAATGAATAAAAGTATATCACAAGATAGAAATCGAAATGCACAACGATATCGTAGGTCATAAAGTATATTACTATTATAACCTGTACTAATATATATATGATGTATTGGTACTAAAATGCAATACTATCCATCACGTAAACCCAAATATATCATCTCATATGTATATAACCTGTATCCAGGTATAAACCTATAAGGTACCCGAAATATGTATGTAAAACCTCTTCTTAAAATAGCCGCAGAATACGTATGTCATGGCATAAAAGCAGACGTAATAGTATGAAGTGTAATAGATATCTTATTTAAGATATACGTCTTGCAGTTTAGTAAAGAGTTTTAAGAGGTTTACAGTTTTAAAAATCCATATGTCATTCTAGACATGTCAAAATAATGGGACTATAACCCGTTTAGAAACCCTTTTATATATATCAACAGGTAAAATAGTATTCAGGTACTGTCCTCCGGATCAGTCCTGATCGGCTACTATAACGCATAAACTATAACTGTATATCTCGAATGATCGCAAAACATCAATATACGGGTGTCCAGCATCGACACCCTAATTCATCATATCTCTCGTGTCCATCTCTGACACACAAAATCATCAAATCTCTCGTGTCCATCACCGACACGCAAATTCAGATATCGTCGACACCGTCTCATCAGATCGGTCGCCCCTCGATATCCCTAGCCTCGGTCAGTATCCCCTGGATATCCGCCGAGCTCATATCTATTCCGGTATCGAGTGTCCTCGCTAGGCTTCCCGCCTCTATCGCGGCCTTCCTGTCCTTCAGTCTCGACCGGGTCCACCATGTATCCGACTGTATACTCCCCCATTCAGTCTGGATATGTAGCACGTTCGTAACCGTATGGCTCCCCCACTCGGTTCGGAATAAAACCAAATCAGAAAACATAAAACTCATGGTGGACGTCAACTCATCGTATTCAGAAATATCAAGTAAAGAAGAAGAATAATTGCATTTATCACTCTGATGATATATATATATATATATATATATATATATATATATATATATATATATATATATATATATATATATATATATATATATATATCGGCGTCCCATACCACTGATATATATCACCGAAAGTAAAAACATCATAAAACTCATAAGGATCAAATACGAATACCCATGGTACTGGTATTCGCAATAACTCAGCAGGTAATAAAAGCACCGTACATAAGTATAGTCAGGCGTGCAAACAACGTAACAGTTCTACTGTGTCATGGCAATACTAATGATATATAGTGTAGCATAAGCGTATGTGCTCGTGCAGTATGGAAATCATTAGTATTTGTGCAAGTGTTCTATAAGTGTTTAAAGCAGAAAGTAATTCTACCCATATCCTAGCATATAATTACAATCAAATTTCCAGATATAGGGAATTCCTAACGCCTTGTATCGGCATTTACATACACATCGCGTGATATAGCGGTCCTACAGTGTCATGGCAGTACCAATGAGGTGTAGTGTAACATATGCGTCTGTGCTCGTGCAACATAGTACTCATTGGTAGTTGTGCAGTGTTCTATGTTCGTATAAAAGATAACGTATACAATCGGTAAGCGTATCGCAAACATATAAAGGAAATCTACGTGTACCGCGTAATTATTAACGTAACCAATTGCTATGAGCTATACTATTATCTTTGAAAATGGAACGAAATGTTATTTTGAAATAAGAAAGTTGCATTAAGTTAAAATAGATATTCGTTTTGGAAAATACCAACGCATCCTTATCATTTATCATTTAAAATGGAATACGAATCGTTGGTTTTTAAAAGAGTATAGCTCACTCAAGCGTAACGTCCCAAGTCGGGATAACTCATGACTCCACGAGTCTAAATGACACTTGGCCGTATTCGGCACGCTCTCCTCATCATCACAAGTACGGTATGATCTCTCGTACAATGTCCATCCAATATCGTACGGATCTATCGTCACATTATTATGTCACATAACCATATATCAAATATAACCATATATATGACCTACTAGATGCGAACTAACATCAATACACTTAGCTAAGTTATCTAATATATCATAAAAATCTAACTAGATAGCATAACTATCTTAGTTAAATGGTTGCGGGGGTGCTATACGCTATCCACCCGACTTTCCTCGTAAATATAAATCTACCCACCAACTTGTCGAGCTCGTCGAAATCCACGCTTGCTTTGTCCGTCCTTGCCGTCTCGGAAACCTCCACGATCGCACCTATAATCGTAATTATAACATATCGGCGTAAATATCGTAACAAAACCAAAATAAGGAGCTAAGCACACATATGTTAGAACTTATAAATTACTTACTCCAAAAATGACCAAATACCCCTGACATTAACGTACGAACGCCAATATTTCAGTCGCGGTACAGAAATACGAAAACTGCATTAAAAAAGTCCGAAACATTGCTAAAACCATACTAGAACACTCCCAGATTTCTCTATATGAAATCTGGGACAAATCAAACAATACAGTAGCATATATTATTACCAAATAAAGCTACTGACAAAAACCAAAAACAACATTACCTTGCAAGACCGGCGGCACCGGGAAAATGGGAAGAACCGACGGTTTTACTGTGGAGTTAGGGGCTCGGGCTTTAGGTGTGGTCTCCTAGCGGTCTCACCATATCCTAATATTGTTAGTTTTTTTAGTGGGTTAACCTAGTAGTTCCAGATTCAAATTTACCCATACAAATATCATAAAAATCTCATTTTCAAATATTTGTATACAAAAACAGATATGTTACAAAAAAAACTTGCAAAGGAGGTGAGATATACCTATAGGGATGGTGCATAAGGGAATTCCAGCTCAAGAATCGGTGGCTTGAGGATTTTTGAAGTGGTTGCGGCTCTAACTTGATGGTATGAGCAAGTTTGATGAAGGGATCATAACTTTTCTCTTTTGCTTTGGTGAACACTTGAAAACTTTAGTGTTGGAGCTTGAAGGAAGTATTGGTTCAGTTTGGAAAAAAAGAGAATGAATATGTGTAATTAGATGAAGGAGGCAGGTAGAAAAGAATGAGGTGGAGGGTTGTAAGGTGGTGGTGTAAGGATTGAAGCATGAGGTAGAGGGGGGTGAGTGAGTGTGCGGGTGTGTTGGTTGTGAGGGTTTATGTAACACCCTACTTCATTTATACCAGTTCTATTTCTGGGTATTTCTTTATTTATGGCTATTTCTTGATTTATTGCTGTTTTAGGTGCGAATAATATAATTAGTGTCTGTATTTGCATCCGACTCGACCCGCTTACTGGAAACCCGTCTTGATTCCTGTTTATGATTGATCCCAGCTAGTTATGAGGATCCGTGCACTTTTGTATGTCCTGCATAACTGCATTATATTTGGCATCTGCATTTTTTTTATAATACAAATATAATCAAATAAAATATTTTAAAAATATCTAGCATGGCCTGCATCATACCCCTAACCCTGTTGTAGCATCCATACATCGTGTTCTCGTCCCGTTCAGTGAAGCGGACTCGTTTGAATCGCTACGTGCACACTACGTGTATCCGTTCTTGGGGGTATGCATTTTCGTTACCCGGATATCCTAATTTTGGTTTGGTTGACACGTATATTATCAGTATTTTCAAGCCATAATTTTAGACCCGACCCGGACGTATTTTCGAGTAATTTTGTATTAACCAAAATCTCAAATTTTCCTAATATTATATTCTTTACGATATAACTATTAATATATATGTTTTATATATATATTTCTAACTAAATATATTTTAGTATCTTAACAATCAGCATATCCCACGTCTCTCTCTTCTCTATATATATTCATTTCCCCCCACGAGATCCCGACACCTCCCTCACCTACTATTCTCACCTCCCTTCTTCTCCTTTCTTCTTTGTCGCGAGCTCAAACCCACGCCCACGCCCGCGCATCGCGCTCGTCGCCGTCTGCTCACCGCCGGCATCCCCATCTCCCCGACACCCTTCGACCTCGCCTCCACCACCTCACAACCTCTCTCTCTTCCCCCAAGATCCAAACCCCGACGACCCATCTTTCCCGAACCTCGACCTCGCCTGCACCTCATCGCCGCCTTCACCTCGCCTCCCTCCTCTCATCGTCGACTTCCCCTCCTCGACCTTCTCTCCACGCTCACCTCTCCACTTCCCTCTCTCTCCTGCTGCAGAACTCCGACGGCAACCAACCCAAGAAACTTCACCGGCGACCCCTCACCGTCGCCCCAGTACCCATGCCACCACCCTTGTTTCACCACCCTCATCACCACCATCACCACCACCACCTGCTCTCTCCTCTCCTCTTCCCTGCACAGGAACCCCGACCCACTGTGAACCTGTCACCCTTTGCCGGCACCCTCACCGCCGACCTCCTCACCCGCACTCATCGTCAGCCCTCACCTCGCCTCTGTCCCAGAACCCCGAGACAACTCCAGTACACCCTACAACCACCACATCCCTTTTCTTTTCTTTCTTTCTTCTTCTTCTTCTTCTTCTTTTTCTTCTTGTTTCTTGTTTTCCGATCATCGCCGGAGCCGTGGCCGTCGTCGACGATCCAGGCGATCCAGTTGACATCTCCAACCAGAGTGGTCACTCTCTTGCATTGCCTGGTCCTGTCCCGCACGCGCGCGTGTATTGTGACGTTTACCAGACATCGGACGCAGCGTACGCATCCCGTCGTGAGATCCGATCAGGCAAGTTTATCTTGCTATATGCTATATTATTATATTTTGCATCCATATGAATAAAGATATCACATGTTCACTGCATTGTACATCCATGTTACTGTGTTACTGTTTTCGGATAGCCGTACGTATCCATACCGTTATTTACATATCTAGTCGCATGCAAGTTTATCTTGCTACATGCTATACTATTATATTTTACATCCATGAGAATAATAACATTACATATCGTTTAGTTATACATCCCACATTACCATTTTGCTGTTTCATGATACCCGTTCATATCCGTATCATTTATTATACATCTAGTTGCATGCCAGATCATATTATTTCATATCACTGTTACATTGGCACCCTATACTTGATAATGTGCATCATACATAGTCATGGAGTTATAGATGTGATCCCTAATAGACATTGTGCATCCGTGTTTTACCGTGCTTCGATAGCTGTTACATTTTACTGTTGGGCACTCATTTGATACACTGTACACTACCTGACATGACCTGATACACCACTGCTTGATTTGTTACCTGATCTTGTTACTAATGCCGACAATCCCGACTTGTTGTCCTGATGGACATATCCTGTTGTCTGTATAGACAAACATGTACCTGCTTGATCCTGTGTTGGCATTAGCTCTAGATTTATCAATACCTGAATTGAACACATAACCTTGGAGGTAAGAGAAAATCAAGAATGTAACCGAACGTAACTCAAAGGGTTATTATATTGTTTGCCGTTTTTCCGGGCGTTACGGAAAAGTCCTGTTACCGTGGTCCCATGGGGAATGAATGGGGCATAGACCAAATAATCTTGTTACCGTGGTCCCGTGGGGAATGAACGGGGCATAAACTGATGGGTTTCGATGAAGATTACATTAATTGATTTCGAAGACTTTAGAATAGATAACCCAGTAGTATAGTTTAGATTACTCACTACACTTCACCTTCACGTATACACTTCACTGTTCCATATCCATGTTTACTGGTTATATTCATGTTATCGTTTATATTCATGCCTGCATATCTTGTGTATCCTGGTTATTTGTTATTGTTGATATTATGACGCACTGACGTCTGAGTTTCGCATGGCCCAGTTCCTTTATCTCTTTCGCAGGCTGACCAGGAGTATTTCAGCCGTCAGGTCGAGCAGTGAGGATCGTGTTAGTATTTAGTTTAGTTAGTTTCCTTTCCGCATTTTTATTCCCTGATGTGAGCCCGTATTTGGGACGTGTTTCCAGATGTTATTGTTATTTGGATTTTATTGCTTCCGCATATTATCTCTTGACTCATTTATTCTGGCATATGGACATGTACTAGATATTTTATTTATTTTACTGTTCTTGATATCTTATAGACAGCCGTAATGTGACTATGGAAGGATGTTTCCTAACCACAGGTAGCATGGTTGGCTCTGTCACGTGTCGATCTTTGCGCACTCTGGGAAGCGGGTCGTGACAGGATTTGTTTGGTATCAGAGCCATAGGATTTAGGTTAATCGGGTTTGATTCTTTTGTAGTTGGGTATTGAACCCAATATGCTAACCAGAGAACCCGTATTTAGGATCATGTCCTACCACATTGTTGTCGTGATTCTTGAATCTTATCTTTCTCTTGACCCTTTATCTTGACGGGATGGAATAACTTTGCATCTCGGCTTGAAATCCTTTTGTTCCTTATTGTTTATCCTTTTCTATTCTTTTGATTCTGATACTAGGATTTGGGTGACTTGAACGGAGTTATATGATTGTAACTATGAATTGCAGCATGGTTACAATGCGGTACTCTATTTAAGTAACTTGGAGTCCTAGTCTTGATTCATTTCCTTGTTTTATGATCGTTATATTACCTTGCTTCTCTTAATTTCGTTGCTTACCAGTTCATGTTTTATCGCAAGCTTGAATCATGTTTACCGTGCTACTCTTCTTCAATGTCTTGGCTTTAGATGAAGTCATTTCCGGTATCTTACCTGTTCATGTTTTTCTCGTATTAGTACTATTCGATTCAGGTGCAACCCATTGCTGTATGTCGTCCACGTTTATTGCTGCACATTCGATTTCTTGCACGACCCTATCTTGTTGTTGGGACATACACACTGGGAACGGGAAGATCATATCTAGTAGTGAGTGTAAGGATTGTTCGGTTGTTATCTGCGGACGTGAGTTATTCGCAGATTTCTTGGTGATCGATACCGGCAGTTATGATGTTGTCTTAGGAATGGACTTTCTCGGCACTTTCCATGCTTACATTGATTGTAGGGAAAAGAAAGTGATTTTCCAGATTCCCGGACATCCAGAGTTTGTTTTTGCTAGAGGCAGCAGTTTCGTCGGGCCAGTCGAGTATAGGGCTAGGCCGACAAGCGCCGTTCTTTCGTCGATGGAAGTTGATAAGGAGGAAGCGCCAGCTGTAGTTCGAGAGTTCATGGACGTGTTCGAGGACATCTCGGGTTTACCGCCAAAATGAGATGTGGAGTTCGCGATCAATCTTGTTCCTGGTGCAGCGCCAATTTCAAAGGCGTACTATCCGATGACACCAGTGGAGTTGGAAGAAGTAAAAAAGCAGGTTACCGAATCGCTAGAGAAAGGTTGGATTCGCAGTAGTAATTCACCCTGAGGAGCTCCGGTTCTTCTAGCCAAGAAGAAAGATGGCACAAGAAGGATGTGCATCGATTATCGAGAATTAAACCGGGCGACTATTAAGAACAAGTACCCGATCCCTCGCATCGGCGAATTATTCGAGCAGCTTAGTGGCGCGAGGGTATTCTCGAAGCTGGATTTGCGATCCGGATATCATCAAGTTCGAGTTAAATCAGAGGATATTTGCAAGACTGCGTTCCGAACTCGATATGGACATTATGAGTATTTAGTGATGCCATTCGGAGTCACGAACGCACCGGCGATATTTATGGACTTGATGAACTGAATCTTTTCACCGTTCTTGGACCAGTTTATAGTGGTGTTTATCGATGATATTCTGGTCTACTCGAGGAGCTTAGAGGAGCATGCAGAACACTTGAGGATCGCACTGCAAACGTTGATGCAAGAAAGATTATATGCAAAGATGAGCAAGTGTGAGTTTTGGCTTGAAGAAGTGAAGTTTTTGGTGCATGTCGTATCCGGAGATGGAATCACTATTGATCCTGAGAAGATTGTAGCAGATCAAGATTGGCCGATTCCGAAAAACGTAGCAGAGATCAGAAGTTTTCTTGGACTTGCAGGATACTACAGAAGATTCATGGAGAATTTTACTCGATTGGCTGAGCCTTTAATCAAGCTTACACGGAAGGAGGTACCGTTCGTATGGACGGATAGTTATGAGTCAGCTTTTGAGGCGTTGAAGCAAAGGTTGATAACCGCTCCTATTTTGACCGTGCCAGACGGTTCCGGGGGATTGGTAATTCACCGCGGCGCACCTGGGAAATGTTTGGGATATGTTTTGATGCAGTATGGGAAGGTTATAGTCTACGCATCGAGACAGTTGAAGACCCATGAGAAGAATTATCCAACTCATGATTTATAACTGGCAGCAATGATTTTCGCCTTGAAGATTTAGAGACACTACTTATTGGGCGAAAGGTCGAAGTATTCACCGATCACAAAAGCCTAAATATATGTTCACGCAGAAAGAGCTTAACATGAGGCAGCGTAGATGGTTGGAGCTGATGGCTGACTGTGATCTTGATCTCAAGTACCATCCGGGGAAAGTTAATGTAGTGCCGGATGCGCTTAGTCGGTTGCTAGCAATTCGGATGTTGACTGCACAGAAAGAGCTTATCGAAAATTTTCGGAGATTCGAGTTGGAGATCATGCTACCGCATTCTTCAGGATAGTTGATACAACTGCAAGTACAGTCGTCGTTAATCGATACTATTAAAGCAGCATAGTCACAAGACCCAAGATTGCAGAAGTTTCAAGAACAGGAGAAGCAGGACTTCGAACGAACTTGTTGATTCATGAAGATGGTTCGTTGCGATATGGTAGCCGTTTGTGTGTGCCAAAGGGAGACATTTGCGAAGAAATTATGAAGGAGGCGCACAGTTCCCCATATTCCATATATCCAGGAGGCACGAAGATGTACCGTGATCTACGACAGCATTTCTGGTGGGAAGGCGTGAAAAGGGAGATTGCCCGCTTTGTAGCGAAGTGCTTGGTGTGTCAGCAAGTTAAGGCTGAACATCAAAGGGTAGCTGGTTTATTGCAACCACTTCCGATTTCTCAATGGAAGTAGGAACATATAACCATGGATTTTGTAACACCCTAGTTCATTTATGCCTGTTCTAGTTCAAGTATTTCTTTATTTATGGTATTTTCTTGATTTTCTGTGTTTTGGGTGCGAATAGTGTTTTGACATCTGTATTTGCATTCGACCCGACCCGCTTGCTAGAAACCCGTCTTGATTCCTGTTTATGGTTTATCCTGGTTTATTATATAGATCCGTGCACTTTCATTATTTGTACATTGCATACTGGCATTATATCTGGCATCTGCATTTTTTTAATATAACATTTAAAGTCACGCAAAATATTTTAAAAATACATTGCATGGCCTGCCTGATCCCGTGGTAGCATCCGCGCATCTTGTTCTCGTCCCGTTCGTTGAAATGGACTTGTTTGGATGGCTACGTGCACGTGCATGCATCCATTCTTGGGGGTATACATTTTCGTTACCCGGATATCCAACTTTAATTTTGGTCAACATGTATATTTTTCGTATTTTAAAACTGGATTTTAGACCCGATCCGGATGCGTTTTGGATTATGTTTGTATTTACCAGAATATCAAATTTTATTTATATAATATTAATTTTATAAACTGATACAAATTAAAATTTAGTTAACTAATAAAAGATTTTTTTAAATTTAAATTTAAACTAATTTCATAACAAACTAACAACCCCTTTTTCTCTCTCCTCTCTCTCCCTCTCTCTCTGTTACTTTATAAATATTAATTATTTCAATATTTACAACCATTGCATCTCTTCTCCACATATATATATTTGATATACTTTTAAAATCCTATATAAAGAAAAGCACTGTTCCCTTTCTTCTTCACGTTTTCCTGCCTACGAACGAAACCCACGCCTCGCCTCCACCCTCGTGCCGCATGCCGTGTGTGCGTTGCGACGATTTACGGACGTCGGATGTGCCGTACGTATCCGTCGCGTGATCCAATCGAGGCAAGTTAATCTTGCTACATGCTATATTACTATATTCTATATCCATTTGAATAATAACACTCCATAATGATTAGTTATGCATCCACATTATCATTTCAGCATGTTTTACCGTTTTCGGACATCCGTATGCGTCCGTACAATCTATTTCTTATTTAGTGCATACAAACTTATCTTGTTACATACTATACTACAGTATACCACATCCAATTGAATATTTCCATTTCATATTATTTAGTTATGCATCCCGTATTTACCAATTTATCATTTTACGGTTATATGACATCCGTATGCCTCCATATCAGCATTTACATAAGTATTCGCATGCTAAATCATCTTGCCACATGCTAGGTATAGTATTATGCATCCATATAAGTAAAATGTTACCCGTTTATCACATTGTACATCCATACTAAAGTTTTACCGTTTTTGGATACCCGTTTGCATCCATATCATTTAAAATATATATAACTGCATCTATAGATCATATTAATTCATGTTATTATTGTTGTAACACCCCATGCTTAATAATGTGCATCCCACTTAGACTTGAAGCTGTAAATGTAACCCCTGATCGATATTTGTGCATCCATACCATTAATTATGTACCTAGTTGAATGCCATATTACATTGATTCATATTATTGTTACATTAGTACCCCATGCTTGATATTGTGCATCCTACTTAGTCATGATATAACCCCTGATCGATATTTGTGCATCCATGCTTTTATTGTACATCCGTACTTCCACCATGATTCAATACTTGCTACAGTTTGATTATGAGCACCCGTTTGATACATGTGCACTACTTGACATGACCTGATACACCACTACTTGACATGACTTGATACATGTACACTACCTGACATGACCTGATATATCATTACTTGACATGTTACCTGATCATGTTTCTAATGCCGACAATCCTGACATGTTGTCCCGATGGACATATCCTGTTGTCTGTATAGACGAACATGTTCCTGCTTGATCCCGTGTTGGCATTATTCTCAGATTTATCAATACCTGACTTGAACACATAACTTAGGGGTATGGGGAAATCAATGATGAAACCTGACTTGTAACTCGACAGTTCGATACTTATACTGATCAGTTTTACTGGCTAGGCCAGCCCCGGGATGATGCTGCTGACATCATTCGTCTGTACATGTTACCTGTTTACTGCCTAGCGTCACGTCTCGGATTCGGCCCGAGAGTCTTGACCGTGGTCCCGGGCATGCACGGGATACTATTGAGTTACATCGACGATTCATCAAATTGATTTCACAGACTTGAGAGTAGTTAACCCAGTAGCACAGTTTAGTTTCACCGCTGCACTTCACATATACTGTTACACTTCACTGTTCTATATCCCTGCTTACTTATTACATTCATGTACCTTTTATAATTCATGCCTGCATTCCTATTACCCCATGTTTATATTATTGTTGATATTATGACGCACTGACGTCTGGGTTTTGCATGGCCCAGATCTTCTATCTTTGCAGTTGACCGATTAGGAGTACTTCTGCCGTCAGGCCGAGCAATGAGGATCCAGTTAGTATCCAGTTTAGTTACGTTTTACTTTCCAGATTGTTATTGTTACTTGGATCTATTGCTTCCGCATATTATTTCTTGACTCGTTTATTCTGGCTTATGGACATGTACTAGATGGTTTCTTTTATTTTCCTGTTCTTGATATCTATAGACAGCCGTAATGTGACCGTGGAGGGATGTTTCCTAGCCACAGGTAGCATGGTTGGCTCTGTCACGTGCCTATCTTAGCGTACTCTGGGAAGCGGGGCGTGACAGGGTTTGTTTGGTATCAAAGACATAGGATTTATGTTAATCAGGTTTGATTCTTTTGTAGTTGGGTATTGGACCCAATACACGAATCGGAAAACTCGTAATTAGGAACATGTCCTGCCGTCTTGTTCTCGTGATTCTTAAATCTTATCTTTCTCTTGATCCTTTGTCTTGACGATATGCAAACAACTTTGCATCTCGACCAGAAACCTTCTGGTTCCCTATTGTTTCTTTCTATTCTGATACTAGGATTTGGGCGACTTGAACAGAGTTATGTGATTGTAATTATGAACTGCGGTATGGTTACAATGCGGTACTCTATTTAAGTAACTTAGAGTCCTGGTCTTGATTCATTTCCTTGTTTCATGGTCGTTATATTACCTTGCTTCTATCGGTTTCATTTCTTACCAGTTCATGTTTATCGCAAGCTTGAATCCTGTTTACCGTGCTTATCTTCTTCAGTATCTTGGCTTCAGATGAAGTCGTTTCAGATATCCTACTTGTTCATGTTTTCCCCGCATTATAATTATTCGATTCTGGTGTATCCCGTTGTTGTGTTGTTGTCTTGGGAATGGACTTTCTCGGCACTTTCCACGCTCACATTGATTGTAGGGCAAAGAAAGTGATTTTTCCAGATTTGTTGGACATCTGGAGTTTTTTTTTGCTGGAGGTAGCAGTTCTGTCGGGCCAGTCAAGTTTAGGGCTAGGCCGACAAACACCGTTCTTTCGTCGATGGAAGTTGATAAGGCGCCAGCTGTAGTTCGAGAGTTCATGGACGTGTTCAAGGACATCTCGGGTTTACCGCCAAAACGAGATGTGGAGTTCGCGATTGATCTTGTTCCTGGTGCAGCGCCAATCTCAAAGGCGTACTATCCAATGGCACCAGTGGAGTTAGAAGAAGTCAAAAAGCAGGTTACTGAATTGCTAGAGAAGTGTTGGATTCACAGCAATTCACTTTGAAGAGATCCAGTTCTTCTAGTCAAGAAGAAAGATGGCACAAGGAGAATGTGCATCGATTATCGAGAATTAAACTGGGTGACTATTAAGAACAAGTACCCGATCCCTCGCATTGGCGAATTGTTCGAGTAGCTTAGTGGCGCGAGGGTATTCTCGAAGCTGGATTTGCGATCCGGATATCATTAGGTCCGAGTTAAATCAGAAGATATTTGCAAGACTATGTTCCGAACTCGGTATGGACATTACGAGTATCTAGTGATGCCATTCGGAGTCACAAATGCAACGGCTATATTTATGGACTTGATGAACCGAATCTTTTCACCGTTCTTGGACCAGTTTATAGTGGTGTTTATCGATGATATTTTGGTTTACTCGAGAAGCATTGAAGAGCATGCGGAGCACTTGAAGATCGCACTGCATACGTTGATGCAAGAAAGATTGTATGCAAAGATGAGCAAGTGCGAGTTTTGGTTTGAAGAAGTGAAGTTTTTGGGGCATGTTGTATCCGGAGATGGAATCGCCGTTGACCCTGAAAAGATTGCAGCAGTTCAAGATTGGCCGATTCCGAAGAACGTAGCAGAGATCAGAAGTTTTCTTGGACTTGCCGGATATTATAGAAGATTCGTGGAGAATTTTGTTCGTTTGGCTGTGCCTTTGACCAAGCTTACGCGAAAGGAAGTACCGCTCGTATGGACGGATAAGTGTGAGTCAGCTTTTGAGGCATTGAAGCAAAGATTGATAACCGCTCCTATTTTGACCGTACCAGACGGTTTCGGAGGATTGGTGATTCACAGCGACGCATCTGGGAAAGGTTTGGGATTTGTTTTGATGCAGCATGAGAAAGTTATAGCTTACGCATCAAGATAGTTGAAGATCCATGAGAAGAATTACCCAACTCATGATTTGGAGCTTGCAGCAGTGATTTTCGCTTTGAAGATTTGGAGACACTACTTATTGGGCGAAAGGGTCGAAGTATTCACCGATCACAAAAGCCTAAAGTATGTGTTCACACAGAAAGAGCTTAACATGAGGCAGCGTAGATGGTTGGAGCTGATGGCTGACTATGATCTTGATCTTAAGTACCATCCGGGGAAAGTTAATGTTGTGTCAGATGCGCTTAGTCGGTTGCCAGCAATTCGGATGTTGACTGCACAGAAGGAGCTTATCGAAGACTTTCGGAGATTCGAATTAGAGATCGTGCTACCGCATTCTTCGGGACAGTTGATGCAGCTGCAAGTACAGTCGTCGTTGATCGATAATATTAAAGCAATACAGTCACAGGACCCAAGATTGCAGAAGTTTCGAAAACAGGTTGAAGCTGGACTTCAAATGGACTTGTTGATTCATGAAGATAGTTCGTTGCGATATGGTAGCCGTTTGTGTGTGCCAAAAGGAGATATTCGTAAAGAAGTTATGAAGTGTAAGTGCACGGCGGCGCCCCGGCCGTCAATCCGACGGCCAAATGCGGAAACGGTGATAAACTTTAATTTTGCGAACTTAGCAAACCGGCACCACCGCGCACTAAACCCCGGATCGGGCCATTAAACTAGATCTAGCTAACAACAAGACGGGTTAGAGATATACCAAGTGATCCAAGTCCTCCGGTCTTCTCGTCGTCGTCCCGATCTCCCGCGGAAACTCCGGTCGTCGCCTCCTCGCCGGAAGGGCACCACATCGCCTGTTTCTTTTACGGGCTCCCACCTCAATACCGAGGCAACTCGGGCGCGAAGTTGGCTAGCCGACGCGCCCAAGATTTGCTGTAGAATAATGTAGAAACTTGTCTCTTTGGGGTTTAAGAGAGTTGCCATGATGGAGGAATATGTGCACAATGATTTTCATGAAGGCTTGAAGAAAAATGGAGCATCCCCTCAAAAAAAGGAGCTCGGCCAGAAGCTGTTGGTTCTCACTGGAAAAGAATGATGTGAGCTCAAATTAATTAATCCTCATCTCATTATATTTTCACTTCAGCACACTCATTTTCCCACAATGCAATCATACAAATATTAATTTATCACATCCATCAAAAACAATCCCCAGCATCCTCATGAATTAAACCACTATACAATTTAAAACCCACTCCAATCCCACAGTGGCCGGCCCATCATTAAAACAATTTCCAACACAAAATCAAAAACCCATACCCTCTCTAATCATAATAAATGCATCAATAGCAAAGATGATATCATAAACAAACCTTTTGCAAGAAACCCCCTCAACAAAATGTTAATTGCAAACTTGCAATTAACACCCCCCAACGAAAAGTCCGACCGGAAAGGAAAAAGAGAAAACCGGCCGGAACGGAATGCAAACTGGCAACCCCAGAAAACTGGTCCCATAATAAATTACAGGAAAACTCCGATACTGTGCATACACACCCGCATCTGTATTCCGACCGGATACAAATGTAAAGAGACAAAACTACACTATCAAATACTAAGATCCGGCTTAAGCCAAAGCCGGCTAGTAAAAACCGTCCGATCACGATCCGTGCAATACCGCACGTATCTGATCGAACCCTGCCATATCTCCATACGGCCTCTACAGCGTTTCGCCCGAAAGCTGAGTAACTGAAAGTGTGGTGGACTCTAAAGACTCGTCAATACTATGGCTGTGGATTTAACCACTAGCACGTCAGAGGTATAAGCCAATACGTAACGGGCCACCAGCTATTGACTAAAAGGGACGTCGATGAGCGAACTCATCCTGACACCCTACTGAGCCTGTCAGTGACAATATCCGTACAGTCCGGTCCGTTCGTCTATGAGCATCGCATGTCGGGCCTAGGGGGTGGGTAAAAGTCAGACCCCCAAAAGCGGTACAAGTCGTGTCGGAGTGTAGCCAAGAACACCCTGAGATACTACTGGAATACCTACCAGTAAATCTCCTGCCTTGGCCAAGGACTTCGTGTAATGGCTCTCCTAGACACAGCGCGACCTCACCCCCAATACCGGGAGAGACGAACCCCCGAAGATCCGCTCACTGCCTCCATGTGGCTCGGGACTGTACCCAACTAAAACCTGTTTGCACGACTCCTTTGAGCCGTGGTAGGGTAGTAATCAAAGTACAGTGGGAACTCACACGAGACAAATGACGATCCCCAGGTCGATGAACTAACCTGTACACATGTCACCTGGGAACTGCTATCTGACGTCAGGTATAAGACCAACTAGCATGTTCCCGGCGAGTCCTGTCCGGTGTACTCATAACCCAATGAGCATATGTATACATCTTAGGTGAACCAACTGACACCAGTGGCTCGTGAGACCGGCCACCGCCCCTCGTCGGGGTCTCGACTGTATACACTAGTCTACACTGGAGAATCGATGCCCTGTCTCGAAACTCCCACGACTAGGGACCATTTAAGGATGTGCTTATAGACTACCAGCTCCCACTTATATGATCGCCCTCATACTGCTGGTGGTCAAGCAAGAATCCTAGGGGCCCTATCAACGTGCAATAGCGACCTGTCAGGTCACCTAAAGCAGTACACGATGATAAAGGTAAACCAGATAGCAAACTATCATCTCGAGTAAGACTGTCGTACCGGGATAGGTCCTCCCTCAATCATTGCAATCACGTGCCTGTGATCCAATAATTGACTCTGAGGGCACTATCTCCAACAATCTCCCACTTGCACTCAAGGCTAATTATTGCGATGTCGCATACTCACAGCCCGTGTGATACCGAACACCCAACTCCTCTACTAGTCAGTCTCACAAAGCTCGTTTGCGAGACTATCGCGTTCGAGGAATAGCCTCAGCGAGTGGATCCGCTCTGATGTTTCTTTCTATGTCTCTCTAAATCTCAAGTTCGCGGAGAATGTCATCTCCCGAAATGAGCAATACCTGTCTTAGAATGTCTGGATGTCTGATGGGACCTAGCTCATAAATGAACTCCAAATCCAAACTTCTTAGACTGTATCATCAACTGAACTTAATCAGTATCCTGCGCCATGCCTCCCTCAGTATCTGCTTGGATCACCTGTCCAGAATACTGCCTCTCGTCAGAAGGAAAACTATAACTCTGACAACCTCCTTGTCGTCCATGTCACCTTGGAAGCCTGGAGTGATAACCGTCTCCTAAAGGAGGCAGCCGTTATCATATCCCTAGAACATTTACTTATGTTCTAAAACTGCTTCCGACTGTTCCTCCACGATTGGATCAATATCAACTTATTGCATCTAGTGCAAGAACAACATCTGGTGTGGTACTTGACATCTCATGATTGACTCAATTGCCTAAGCAAGTGATCTACCAATCATGCACATCCCTCTCTACTTTAGTCTATAAGACACCTTTAGAGAGGGTGACTCCATTACCTGCAGGTACACTACCATGCCAGGAGTCGTCCATTCTAAATACTCTTAGAATGCTGTCAAAGTACCCTGATTGGGAAACCACCCAAATCTAGATCTAAAACCATAGATCTAGTAACCAGTATGTCTGATATTGTGTCCAAGTCCCTTGTGGAGAAACCACTGTGTGACGACCATAGTATAACCGATCATAGTATAGGAATGTCACTTCCTACTTTGTGTATGTCATCCAAAACCCGGATATCACACCCTACTACCTTCTCAACAGATCCATCCCTTATTCTGATAACGTCAAACCCATGACTGTCACATCAGAAATAGATGATCTATCTCCGCTATATCTGCTTTAGTCTATAAATAGACATAAGCCTGATGTCCACCAATGCTTCCGCTGCTCCCACTGACTACGACAACCCTCTGGCAGAGTCATATAGACGTGCACTTCTAAAGCTAGTTTAGAACGACGCTATATTCATCCTCCTGCCGGGTTTCGCAGCTTGGAACAACAACAATGGCAAGTGTGGGTAAACAAGAACTTCCCTGTCACCGTCCTTGAGGCTACCGGAGTACCTCTCGGGTGCCTGAAGTTACCCACCTTATCTGCGGAGTGGCCAATGGAATGTCAAATCAGATTGAATCTTTAGGTTCCTTATCAAATCTTCAGTAATCGTTTGCGGTTCTGGAATCACTTCCAGTTCTACCATACTCCCACTATTGTTTTTGAAAAAATCCATTTTTATTAAAACTGTGGCGAGTCAAGAACAATATCACTATTGATCTTTCTTATGGTAGAAAGTCAACCCTCGTCATAGCCTGGGTCAACCCACAAACAGCCATTACAGAAACGTGCCTTGAGTTATCCAGAGTCTGGTTTTAATCATAAGCCGGACAACTCCCCGTACCTTAACAATGTTAAGATATGAACTGTACTATATCCAATATAGCACCAGAGGCACTGATTTAATTGAACCAGATTCAAATCATGCAGCTATCTCCAGTGCATGTCAACTAAATGGAGAGAGGCCGATCAGCGTTACTCAACTTAGGAATGCTTCCAATTATGAGTAACCTGAAAGAGAAGCAATTTCTCTTTATCATTACTATCAACTGAATACCATACACAAGTATCTACATCTTCGATCACTTTGAAGAATCCCGATACTTGCTACACCTGGTTCTCTACTCTATTCAAATACCTATAACTCCTCAAAACTTAGACCCTGTGTTTCTACGAAACACATGTCTAAGAACTAGAGAAGTTAAAAGTAAACAGAATATAGTATGAGGACCAACCCCTCTGTCCTAATGGACACTGGACAACATACAATACTCTGTATAAGTCCGTTGAGTCTAATAACTCTTTCACTGTGTGTCGTAGGTTAAAAACTGTACTTATGGTTATGAAGAATTACACCGCTGTTTAATGCTCCTTACCTAACCATCCACTGATATAGGTAAATGTCATCGTCATAATATCAAAAGGTATATCTCACTCTATGAAAATAGACATACAGATATATCAATTTGAAATTGGTGCACAACAGCGGATATTCAAAACCAAATATTTGCCGACCGGCAAACAGCCCAGGTGATATCCTCAAATATCACCGATTACAACGAATCCCGATATAATGAGGATGATCACCCAATTCCCAATAACTTACTCCCACTCATCATCTGTAAAACCATACAGATGTGAGAATCAAATCTGGTAAATACATACCCTGGAGCAAGTGTCTAATCGGGAAATCAGTTTTCTTTTAACAGTACACAGTTGAACTGAAACATTAAAATGTTTCTGTGGGGTATCCTGGTATTCCTAGTAATGCCTCTACCATTATCCAGATTCACAACTATAACCGTATAATTCTTTGCCACCTCTCCAAATCCCTTTATATGTCTTTAGTCATTACCTTCTGCACACCCCTTAGGCCAAATGGTTTTCTTCCTTCCCTACCGTTCGGCACCAGCCTATGGTTTGGAAGAAGACTATCCAATAAGCATAATGAGTGTACTGTCCTAGTCCTAGGAGTACTCGCAATGCGAGAGAAGGTGAAGATAAAAGACAACCGAATAAACCTTATTCCTATTTCTCCTGAACCAGAATCCATCCCCGAACTGGAACAAGTTCCTTTCGAGTTCGTATATAACCATACGATGGAGTATCCAATAAACTGTGGATCTTCGCAGTGATACGGAGTGTCCTGGAGAAATACAAAGGTGATGTGGGAGTGGTAATGAAATACTTGGTTTGGTCGTGAATATCAGTCGCAATTTACTTTGCCCTCTTACTAATCCCTTGCTTTGTCTTAATCTTAATACCTTCTGCACACCATCGTTATGCTAATTGGTTTTCTTCATTCCCTACCGGTCGGCACCAGCCTAAGGTTTGGAAGAAGACTATCCAATTTGCGTAATAGGTGTACCATCCCCTAAACCAAGGAGTATTCGCAACCTGAGAGAAGGTAAAAGGAAAAGACAACTGAATAATCCTATCCGTTTTCTCCAGAACCGGAAACCATCCTTGAATTCCTTCGAGTTCGTATCTAACCATACGATGGTTTTGTCCAATGGAAGTGGACGTTCGTAGTAATACGGGGTGTCCTGGAGAAAAGGGTAAAAGTAGGAGTGGCAATGAGGTCTGCAACTCTGACAATCCAAAAGCCAGTGTTAAGAAGGTTCGGTCAACTTGGTCACTGAGTCAAAGTCTTAGGGTCGGGTCAATGGTCGCTGCCAAAGAGAGAGAAAAGAAACACTCAGCGTGCACTCTAACCAAGATCAGAATGGTTACCAATTTATCTAATCTGGAAACCTCCCACTGTACCTCAAATTCTCCTCCAAACCTCAAAGAAGAATTAGTCGGGGTCACCCGAGGAGTAAACCAACTCATCAGTGGGAATCGGGATCCAACTATCATCGCATGATAACGTGACGGAATCCGCTCACGGTATCACACTCCAGAAGGTATGCGCATATCTGGTAAGTTTCAGTTCTTTTGAAACTCCCGATGTGATTTCTGCCCCATGCTCTTATGACCTTGACGAAGGTCAACAAATCATAAGTCACATGTCAAGTTCCACCCGTCATTGTCCAGGTTAATTTGAACCCACCCGTACAAGCCCTTGACGAAGGTCAACAAGGCTATACGACTGTCCCAAACCAACGCATCTATCTATGCTGCAGAAAGGCAACAAGCAGCTACCAAACACTATGCCTTGACGAAGGCCAACAAACATAGCATGAATACTACGTGCTACCCGTCTGAAACGACGGAGGGCTACGAATGGTTTCTGGCGAAAACCTTTAACGTAATGAACTTGATATCGTTGAAGGAACGGATAGCTTTTTAGAAAATATAGTGACGAAAACCTTTACTAAAGAGGTCACTCCCGGTGAAGGGATCTCGGCTCTTTCCCCGTAGAATGGGGTGCAGGATATTCCAAATGAATACCGCGATGCAAAGCAAAAGTAATCGGCTATAGTGAAGTTAATGCCCTGACGCAAACTTCTGTCCAAGGGGTCACTCCCGGTGAAGGGATCTCGGCCCTTGCCTCGTCGACTGAGGAGCAGGATATTCCAAATGAATACCACGATGCAAAACAAAAGTGAATGTCCTTGCAATAACAGCTTTTTGAAAAGTGTTCCAATAACATCAGAATAGGTTTGTTTATCTTGCATTGATCCGAATCAATACAGTCCCATCAATTGATCACACCACAAAGAACGAAAATATACTGACGTACGTATATGCCATCCGCATTCGCCACTGGGTCCCGTCATCACCCGTTAGGTTAGCTAACTAACGGCAGAGCGAGGACTGGACTAGCGCGGAAGAAAAACATATACAACATCTACTAATATATATACCAATATATTATATTCGCTCAAGGCGTGAATAAAATGCAACATCACAGAAATGTACAGCATCACAGAACAATACAGATATCTGGGATCCCCGGGTTTCACAGAGCCACTACTGAAACCCGACGTTCCCCTGGTCGTGTGGATAGCCTGTGCAATGAAATCCTATACCCCCTACGAGTGCGGCGAATAGCCAGCCAATCCTGGAGTGAAGCCCCCTCCGTCCCAATGCCATAAGATGCGGGCTTGTTGCCCTCTAGAACCCGGCTATCCGTGCACCCCTCCGCGGGGTAACCTTAGTACAGAAAGTAAAATATACATACAACGGGTACATCGACCGCAACCTGGTCGTGCCCCAAAATAATAATACAATCAGGCAGAGACGGCAGTCCACATGTCGGACGCTCGCCCCGCAATATCAAATGTACATGATACAACAACACTGTACTAACATTGCATCCAGGCTATCCCCCACGACCGATCCGCAACATCACAGCAAAAACACAGAACATCAACGTGAAAGTCACGTTCGCAAATCCGTCTAACCGTGCTATAGCAGTTAGACCGGATTTACCGATCAAGTGACATTCACGGTCGCAGATATAATGTAAATACTGTGAAAAATGTGTTTAAAATTTTTCCGATTGACCAAAAATTAACAAGTGGGCCCCCAATCAAAACTGTAGCACTCACAGAAAACCTGGGCCCAATTTTAATATTCCAAAAGCCCTAAAAATAGCCCAGAAGCCTACTGGGAAAAATTGATGCATTGAAGACTTCAATGTGCGGCGGAACCGCGGCCCCAGGGGGGGTTCGGCCGCGGTTCCGGGCTCCAATCATTGACTGAATGCATCGAATTTTTTCAGTAGTCTTATAGTCTCCAGTCCATCAATTTTATACAATCTGAAAAATTTTTGGAGACCAAAAAATTTCAACAGAAAACTGTCGTGAACTAAAATTTAGATTTTGGAATTTTGGTCGATCGGAAATGCAAAACACATTACACAAAGCTAGACTATGTTAATGGCAAGGCTCTGATACCACTGTAAGTGCATGGCGGCGCCCCGGCCGTCAATCCGACGGCCAAATACGGAAACGGTGATAAACTTTAATTTTGCGAACTTAGCAAACCGGCACCACCGCGCACTAAACCCCGGATCGGGCCATTAAACTAGATCTAGCTAACAACAAGACGGGTTAGAGATATACCGAGTGATCCAAGTCCTCCGGTCTTCTCGTCGTCGTCCCGATCTCCCGCGGAAACTCCGGTCGTCGCCTCCTCGCCGGAAGGGCACCACATCGCCTGTTTCTTTTACGGGCTCCCACCTCAATACCGAGGCAACTCGGGCGCGAAGTTGGCTAGCCGACGCGCCCAAGATTTGCTGTAGAATAATGTAGAAACTTGTCTCTTTGGGGTTTAAGAGAGTTGCCATGATGGAGGAATATATGCACAATGATTTTCATGAAGGCTTGAAGAAAAATGGAGCATCCCCTCAAAAAAAGGAGCTCGGCCAGAAGCTGTTGGTTCTCACTGGAAAAGAATGATGTGAGCTCAAATTAATTAATCCTCATCTCATTATATTTTCACTTCAGCACACTCATTTTCCCACAATGCAATCATACAAATATTAATTTATCACATCCATCAAAAACAATCCCCAGCATCCTCATGAATTAAACCACTATACAATTTAAAACCCACTCCAATCCCACAGTGGCCGGCCCATCATTAAAAAAATTTCCAACACAAAATTAAAAACCCATACCCTCTCTAATCATAATAAATGCATCAAGAGCAAAGATGATATCATAAACAAACCTTTTGCAAGAAACCCCCTCAACAAAATGTTAATTGCAAACTTGCAATTAACACCCCCCAACGAAAAGTCCGACCGGGAAGGAAAAAGAGAAAACCGGCCGGAACGGAATGCAAACTGGCAACCCCAGAAAACTGGTCCCATAATAAATTACAGGAAAACTCCGATACTGTGCATACACACCCGCATCTGTATTCCGACCGGATACAAATGTAAAGAGACAAAACTACACTATCAAATACTAAGATCCGGCTTAAGCCAAAGCCGGCTAGTAAAAACCGTCCGATCACGATCCGTGCAATACCGCACGTATCTGATCGAACCCTGCCATATCTCCATACGGCCTCTACAGCGTTTCGCCCGAAAGCTGAGTAACTGAAAGTGTGGTGGACTCTAAAGACTCGTCAATACTATGGCTGTGGATTTAACCACTAGCACGTCAGAGGTATAAGCCAATACGTAACGGGCCACCAGCTATTGACTAAAAGGGACGTCGATGAGCGAACTCATCCTGACACCCTACTGAGCCTGTCAGTGACAATATCCGTACAGTCCGGTCCGTTCGTCTATGAGCATCGCATGTCGGGCCTAGGGGGTGGGTAAAAGTCAGACCCCCAAAAGCGGTACAAGTCGTGTCGGAGTGTAGCCCAGAACACCCTGAGATACTACTGGAATACCTACCAGTAAATCTCCTGCCTTGGCCAAGGACTTCGTGTAATGGCTCTCCTAGACACAGCGCGACCTCACCCCTAATACCGGGAGAGACGAACCCCCGAAGATCCCCTCACTGCCTCCATGTGGCTCGGGACTGTACCCAACTAAAACCTGTTTGCACGACTCCTTTGAGCCGTGGTAGGGTAGTAATCAAAGTACAGTGGGAACTCACACGAGACAAATGACGATCCCCAGGTCGATGAACTAACCTGTACACATGTCACCTGGGAACTGCTATCTGACGTCAGGTATAAGACCAACTAGCATGTTCCCGGTGAGTCCTGTCCGGTGTACTCATAATCCAATGAGCACATGTATACATCTTAGGTGAACCAACTGACACCAGTGGCTCGTGAGACCGGCCACCGCCCCTCGTCGGGGTCTCGACTGTATACACTAGTCTACACTGGAGAATCGATGCCCTGTCTCGAAACTCCCACGACTAGGGACCATTTAAGGATGTGCTTATAGACTACCAGCTCCCACTTATATGATCGCCCTCATACTGCTGGTGGTCAAGCAAGAATCCTAGGGGCCCTATCAACGTGCAATAGCGACCTGTCAGGTCACCTAAAGCAGTACACGATGATAAAGGTAAACCAGATAGCAAACTATCATCTCGAGTAAGACTGTCGTACCGGGATAGGTCCTCCCTCAATCATTGCAATCACGTGCCTGTGATCCAATAATTGACTCTGAGGGCACTATCTCCAACATGAAGGAGGTGCACAGTTCTGCATATTCCGTATATCCAGGAGGCACGAAGATGTACCGCGATCTAAGACAGCATTTCTGGTGGGAAGGCATGAAAAGGGAGATTGCTCGCTTTGTAGCGAAGTGCTTGGTGTGTCAGCAAGTTAAGGCTGAACATCAAAGGGTTGCTGGTTTATTGCAACCACTTTCGATTACTCAATGGAAGTGGGAACATATAACTATGGATTTCGTGACAGCTTTACCGCGGAGTCCAAAGGGCAACAATGCAGTTTGGGTGATTGTTGATCGATTGACCAAGGTAGCTCATTTCATACCATTTCGAGTTGGTCAGTCAACGGAAGCGTAAGCAGAACATTACATGCAGGAGATTGTGAGATTGCATGAAGTACCTATGAGCATCGTTTCCGATTGTGACACCCGATTCTTATCACACTTCTGGAGGAGTTTACAGGAAAGTTTGGGGACGCGATTGAAGTTTAGCACAGCTTATCATCCTCAGACAGATGGCCAGTCGGAGTGTCACGCCCCGCTTCCCAGTATACGGCGAAGGGGACGAGACCGGTCCGCTACGTATATACTCAGAAGTACATACGCTAAGCGTATTTAAGAAATATAAAATAAATACACAAGAGACAAGATATAATAAAAACAACAACTTTTATTTATTAACATTCTTTTGTACAATGCATGAAAAGGAAATACAACTGAAATAAAACGATGCCTAAACAATGGCATAACAGGAAATGAAAAGTACTGAATGGAAAATGTACAATGAAACTAGAGCTCTGGTTCTTCAGCAACTGCTCCAAGTCTTCTGCAGATGGCTCGATCTCTGCCGGGTCCAAACCACCTGACGACATTCAAAGAAGAAACAATAGAATGTCGTCAGCGAACAGGTCACTCGGTAAGTCCCAAAGATAAGAGAAAAGTATAATAGACAGAATAAGAAGGTATCTTTTAAAGTTGTATTATCTTGTAGTAATGACGTGTTAATGCTGTTGTTTGTAGCTTGGTACAGAAGGATGCCAGTGTATACGAGAGGGGTCTCTATATGCTAGAGACCAGTGCAAACGGAATGTACAAGGAGCCGTTAAGACACGGTACAACAGCAATGGAATATAGGTTAGGTGTCTTAATCTTACCGCCTCGTGCCACTTTTTATACCTTTTGTACCAATCTACCCCTTAAACCCCGTAGTGTTTTATTTATATTGTTTTGTAATGTAAATTAAATTGAGTGTATAATTGAAAGACTGACCGAAACCATGATATCAGTAAACGGATGTAACCGTAGAATCATGTAAATAGAATAACTGGAGAACCATGTAAGTGGAATGTATATCCATGGTTCGGTTCGGTCAAGTTGTATAGGTTGATAATTGGACTTGTGGATTCATGTTGAAGATTGCAGATTGTAGATTGACTTGAATCATATTCAAGTCAGATTAATCAGACTCAAACCCGAATCAGACAATTAGAAATGTAAATCGAAGTCTTGATTATTTCTTAAACCTATAATTGCTAGGGTCTTTAGGGAAATTTGTAAAACTTGAGGGGGTTTTGTTGGATATAGTGTCCTCAGAGTCAATTATTAGATCACAGGCACGTGATTGCAATGATTGAGGGAGGACCTATACCAGTAGGACAGTCTTACTCAAGATGATAGTATGCTATCTGATTTATCTTCATCATCGTGTACATGCTTTAGGTGACATTACAGGTCACTATTGCACGTTGATAGAGCCCATAGGATTCTTGCTTGACGGCTAGCAGTATGATGGCGATCATATACGTGGGAGCTGGGGTCTATAAGCACATCCTTAAAGTGGTCCCTAGTCGTGGGAGTTTCAAGACTGGACATCGATACTCCATTAGTAGACTAGTGTATACAGTCGAGACCCCGACGAGGGGTGGTGGCCGGTCTCACAAGCCATTGGTGTCAGTTGGTTCATCTAAGATGTATACAGGTGCTCATTGGGTTATGAGTACACCGGAAAAGACCCGCCGGGAACATGCTAGTTGGTATTATACCTGACGTCAGATAGCAGTTCCCTGGTGACATGTGTACATGTTAGTTCATCGACCTGAGATCGTCATTTGTCTCGTGTGAGTTCCCACTGTGCTTTGATTACTACCCTACCACGGCTCAAAGGAGTCGTGCAAACAGGTTTTAGTTGGGTACAGTCCCGAGCCACATGGAGGCAGTGAGCGGATCGGCAGGGGTTTCGTCTCTCCCGGTATTGGGGGTGAGATCGCGCTGTGTCTAGGAGAGCCATTACACGAAGTCCTTGGCCAAGACAGGAGATTTACTGGTAGGTATTCCAGTAGTATCTCAGGGTGTTCTGGGCTACACTCCGACACGACTTGTACCGCTTTTGGGGGTCTGACTTTTACCAATCCCCTATGCCCGACATGTGATGCTCATAGATGAACGGACCAGACTGTACGGATATTGCCACTGACAGGCTCAGTAGGGTGTAAGGATGAGTTCGCTCATCGACCTCCCTTTTGGTCAATACTTGATAGCCCGTTACGTACAGCTAGTACCACTGACGTGCTAGTGGTTAAATCCACAGCCAAAGTATTGACGAGTCTTTAGAGTCCCCCACAGACAGTTTCTCAAGTTTCGGGCGAAACGTTGTAGAGGCCGTATGATATATGGCAGGGTTCGATCATATACGTGCAGTAGTGCACGGATCATGATCGGACGGATCATACTAGTGGGCTTTAGTTTAAGCCGGATCCTAGTATTAGATTTGTTGGATTACTTTAGTCTCATCGCATCCGCATTCAGTCGGAATGCGGATGCAGGTATGTATATACAGGTGAGGGGTATCCTTGTGATCCATCACGAGTTTACTTTAGATGTTGCCATATCTTTTTATTCTTGTAAACATTTGTGTTAATATTTACAAATGGAAATAATGAGCTAGAAATCATGATTAGGAGCATTAATTATGACACATGCACAAGTGGTGACTCATGGTCTCTTTCTTTGTGCATGTGTCACATTATTTGATTGATTTAGCGTTGATATGATGAGAAGAGAGAGAGAGGGCAGCCAAGAGGGGGAGTTTGCTCTTGTATTTTTCACTCTCACTCTCTCATTTTATCATATAACAAAAGGAAAGAAAATGCTTCTTCTTCTTCCTCTAGTTCACAACCTCCATTGATGGCTTCATCTTCAACCTCCATCCATACACTCTCATGTGTTGAGAATCAATGGATGCTTGAGACAAAGTTATCACACACATTCTCTACATCGCCTTGGACACGTCGGCTAGCAAACTTCGTATCCGAGTTGCTTCGGACGAAGCGGGAGCCCGTAAAAAGACTCGAAGATGTGGTGCCCTTTCCGACGAGAAGACCGGAGATCGGAGATGCCGCGAGGAGCTTGGGTTGGTGGCCAAAGATTGAAGGACACGGATCGATCGGTATTGCTATTCTAACCCATCTCTAGTTTGCTAGTTGTAGGTTAATGGTTCGATCCGGGATTAAAGTCTGCGATAGCGCCGGTTTCTAGTTTAGAAAAAGTTTTCGTTTCCGCATTTTAGACTCGGACAGACGTCTGGGGCGCTACCGTAGACTTACATGGTATCAGAGCCACGCCAATAACCTTTTCTAGATTGTTCTAACGTATTTAAAACATCGATCGAACAAAATTTCCGAAACCTCAATTTCAGAAACGAAGTTTCTGTCGAATTTTTTGTCGTTGAAAAATTATTTTGAGAATTGCAGAAAATCAGGCAGGCTTTTCTAAGACATCTGAGAAAATTTGGCACACTGATTGCACCGTAGCACCGCGGAACCACGGCCGTACCCACGTTTTGGCCGCGGTTCCGCCGCAGTACTGTAACAACACTGCACCAAATTTTCTGCAGTGGTCTCTGACTTGGAATTGGGGTTTCTGGTATTTTTTGTTTTGGCCCAGATTATTTTGAGTACTGGGAACTGTACTTGGGGCCCACTTCGGGAAATTTTGTCGATCGAAAAATTTAAATATGTTAGTTTACAGTACTTACATTATATCTACGACCGTGAATGTCATTTGATCGGTAAATCTTGTCTAATTGCTATATCTCCTTTAGACGGATTTGCGAACGTGACATTCACGTTGATGTTCTGTGTTGTGCTGTGATGTTGCGGATTTGTCATGGTCGATAGCCTGGATGCAATGGTAGTACAGTTTGGTTGTATTTGTACATTTGATATTGCGGGGCGAGTGTCCGACATGTGGATTGCCGTCACTGCCTGTTTGTATATTATTCTTTTGGGGCACGACCGGGCTGAGGTCGATGTACCCGTTGTATATATATTTTACTTTTTGTACTAGGATTACCCCGCGGTGGGGTGCACAGATAGCCAGGTTCTAGAGGGGAACGAGACCGCATCTCATGGCTTTGAGACGGAGGGGGCTTCACTCTAGAATTGGCGGGCTATTCGCCGCACTCGTAGGGGGTACAGGTTGACCCAAGGAGGGGTGCTCAAGTTACCGGATTCCAAGAAGTGCTGGGTGGTCCATTCATTTTGCTGTAGGGGGCTGCCTCACTTCAGGTTTTGGCGGGTAACTTGCCGCGCCCGTAGGGGTCTAGGATTTCATTGCACAGGCTATCCACACGACCAGGGGAACGTCGGGTTTCAGTAGCGGCTCTATGAAACCCGGGGATCCCAGATTATCTGTATTGTTCTGTGATGCTTATTACATTTCTGTGATGTTGCATTTGTCACGCCTGGAGCGAATATTATGTATTGATATATATACTAGTAGATGTTGTATATGTTTTACACCCGCGCTAGTCCAGTCCCCGCTCTGTCGTTAGTTAAGTAACCTAACGGGTGATGACGGGACCCAGTGGCGAATGCGGATGGCATATACGTACATCATATTTTCGTTCTTTTGTAGTGTGATCAATTGATGGGACTGCATTGATTCAGATCAATGCAAGCTAAACAAACCTATGCTGATGTTGTTGGAACATTTTTCATAAAGCTGTTATTGAAAGGACATTTTCTTTTGTTTTGCACAGTGGTATTCGGTTATGAATATCCAGCACCTCAGTCGACGAGGCAAGGGCCGAGATCCCTTCACCGGGAGTGACCCCTTGGACAGAAGTTTGCGTCAGGGTAATAACTTCACTATAGCCGATTGCCTTTTTGCTTTGCATCGTGGTATTCAGTTGGAATATCCTGCACCTCATTCTACGGGGAAAGAGCCGATATCCCTTCACCGGGGGTGACCTCTTTAGCAAAGGTTTTCGCCACTATATTTTTATAAAAAGCTATCCGGTTCCTTCAACGATATCAAGTTCATTACGTTAAAGGTTTTTCGCCAAAAAACCATTCGTAGCCCTCCGTCGTTTCAGAAAGGTAGCACTTAGTATTCATGCTATGTATGTTGGCCATCGTCAAGGCATAGTGTATGGTAGCTATTTGTTACTTTTCTGCTGCATAGATAGATGCGTTGGTTTGGGACAGTCGTACTACTATTTTGGCCTTCGTCAAGGGTATGTACGGGTGGGTTCAAATTAACCTGGATAATGATGGGTAGAACTTGACATGTGACTTATGATATGTTGGCCTTCGTCAAGGTCATAAGAGCATGGGGTAAAAATCACATCGGGAGTTTCTAAAGAAACTGAAACTTGCCAGATATGTGCATACCTTCTGGAGTGTGATAACGTGAGTGGACTCCATCACGTTATCATGCGATGATAGTTGGATCCCGATTCCTACTGATGAGTTGGTTTACTCCTCGGGTGATCCCGACTAATTCTTCTTTCAGGTTTGGAGGATAATTTGACGATACAGTGGGAGGTTTCCTGATTAGATAAATTGATAACCATTCTGATCAAGGTTAGAGTGCACACAGAGTGTTTCTTTTCTCTCTCTCTTTGGCAGCAACCATGGCCCGACCCTAGAATATAACTCAGTGACCAAGTTAACCGAACATTCTTAAACACTGGCTTTTGGATTGTCAGAGTTGCATACCTCATTGCCACTCCTACTTTTACCCTTTTCTCCAGAACACCCTGTATTACTACGAACGTCCACTTCCACTGGATAAAACCATCGTATGGTTATATACAAACTCGAAGGAACTTGTTCCAGATTCAAGGACGGTTTCCGGTTCTGGGGAAAATGAATAGGACTATTCAGTTGTCTTTTCCTTTTACCTTCTCTCAGGTTGCGAGTGCTCCTTGGATTAGGACTGTACACCTGTTATGCTAATTGGATAGTCTTCTTCCAAACCATAGGCAGGTGCCGAACGGTGGGGAATGAAGAAAACCAATTAGCCTAACGAAGGTGTACAGAAGGTATTAAGTAAAGACAAATAAAGGGATTAGTAAGAGTGCAAAGTAAATTGCGACTGCTATTCACGACAAAACCAAGTATTTCATCGCCACTCCTACTTCACCTTTGTATTTCTCCGGAACACCCCATATCACTATGAAGATCCACAGTTATTAGGATACTCCATCGTATGGTTATATACAAACTCGAAGGAACTTGTTTCAGTTCGGGGATGGATTCTGGTTCAGGAGAAATAGGAATAAGGCTTATTCAGTTGTCTTTTATCTTCACCTTCTCTCAGGTTACGAGTACTCCTAGGATTAGGAGAGTACACCCATTATGCTTATTGGATAGTCTTCTTCCAAACCATAGGCTGGTGCCGAACGGTAGGGAAGGAAGAAAACCATTTAGCCTAAAAGGGTGTGCAGAAGATAATGAGTAAAGATAAATAAAGGGATTTGGAGAGATGGCAAAGAAATATACAGTTACAGTTATGAATCTGATAATGGAAGAGGCATTACTAGGAATACCCGGATACCGCTTCGAAACATTTACATGTTTCAGTTTCACTGTGTATTGTTAAAAGAAAACTGATTTCCCAATTAGTCCTTACTCCAGGGTATGTATTTACCAAGATTGATTCTCACATCTGTATGGTTTTACAGATAATGAGTGGGAGTAAGTTATTGGAATTAGGTGATCATCCTCATTGTATCGGGATTCGTTGCAATTGGTGATATTTAAGGAAATCGCCTGGGCTGTTTGCCGAATGACAAATATTTGGTTTTGAATATCTGTTGTTATGCACCAATTTCAAATTGATATATCTATACGTTTATTTTTATAAAGTGAGATATAACTTTTTGAAATTATGCCCATGACATTTACCTATATCAGTGGATGGTTAGGTAAGGAGCATTGAACAGCGGTGTAATTCTTCTTAACCATAAGTACAATTTTTAACCTACGACATACGGGGAATGAGTTATTAGACTCAGGAGACTTATACAGAGTATTGTATGTTGTCCAATGTCCATTAGGACAGAGGGGTTGGTACTCGTACTATATTCTGTTTACTTATGACTTCTCTAGTTCTTAGACACGTGTTTCGTTTTCGTAGAAATACAAGATCCAAATTTTGAGAAGTTATAGGTATAAGAATAAAGTAGAGAACCAGGTGTTGCAAGTATCGGGATTCTTCAAGATGATCGAAGATGTAGATACTTGTGTATGGTATTCAGTTAATAGTAATGATTATGAGAACTTGCTTCTCTCTCAGGTTACTCATATCTGGATATATTCCTAAGTTGAGTAATGCTGATCGGCCTCTCTCCATTTAGTTGACATGCACTGGAGACAGCTGCATGATTTGAATCTGGTTCCAATTAAATCAGTGCCTCTGTTTCTATATTGGATATAGAATAGTTCATATCTTAACAATGTTAAGGTACGGGGAGTTGTCCGGCTTATGCTTAAAACCAGACTCTGGATAACTCAAGGCACGTTTCTGTAATGGTTGTTTATAGGTTGACCCGGGCTATGACGAGGGTTGACTTTATACCATCTGAAAGATCAATAGTGATATTGTTTTTGACTCTCCACAGTTTTAGTAAAATGGATTTTTTCAGAAAACAGTAGTGGGAGTATGGTAGAACTGGAAGTGATTCCAGAACCGCAAACGATTACTGAAAATTTGATAAGAACCTAAAGATTCAATCTGGTTTAACATTCCATTGGCCACTCCGCAGATATGGTGGGTAACCTCAGGCACCCAAGAGGTACTCCGGTAGCCTCAAGGACGGTGACAGGGAGGTTCTTGTTTACCCAGACTTGCCATTGCTGTTGTTCCAGACTGTGAGACCCGGCAGGAGGATGAGTATAGCATCGTTCTAAACTATCTTTAGAAGTGTACGTGTATATGACTCTGCCAGAGGGTTGTCGTAGTCAGGGGAGAAGTGGAAGCATAGTGGACAAGTAGCTTATGTTTATTTTTTGACTAAAGCAGATATAGCGGAGATAGATCATTTATTTCTGATGTGACAGTCATAGTTTTTGACTTCATCAGAATAGGGGATGGATCTGTTAAGAAGGTAGTAGGGTGTGATGTCCTGGTATTTGGATGGCATACACATAGTAGGAAGTGAAATTCCTATATTACGATCGGTTATACTTTGGTTGTCACACAGTGGTTTCTCCACATAGGACTTGGATATAATATCAGACATTTTGGTTACTAGATCTATGGTTTTAGATCTAGATTTAGGTAGTTTCCCAATCTGGGTACTTAGACAGTATTCTAAAGGTATTTTAGAATGGACGACTTCTGGCACAGTAGTATACCTGCAGGTGATGGAGTCACCCTCTCTAAAGGTGTCTTACAGACTAAAGGGGAGAGGGATGTGCATGATTGGCAGATCACATGCTTAGGCAATTGAGTCAATCATGAGATGTCAAGTACCACTCCAGATGTTGTTTTTGCACTAGATGCAATAAGTTGATATTAATCCTATCCTGGAGAAACGTTCGGAAGCAGTTTTAGAACATAAGTGGATGTTATAGGGAAATGATAATGGCAGCCTCCTTCAGGAGACGATTATCATTCCAGGCTTCCAAGGTGACCTGAATGACAGAGTGACTGTCAGAGTTGTAGTTTTCCCTCTGACGAGGGGCAGTATTTTGGACAGGTGGTCCAAGCGGATACTGAGGGAGGCATGGCGCAGGATATTGATTAAGTTCAGTTGATGATACAGTCTAAGAAGTTTGGATTTGGAGTTCATTTATGAACTAGGTCCCATCAGATATCCAGACATATTCTAAGACGGGTGTTGCTCATTTCGGGAAATGTCTTTCTCCGCGAACTTGAGATAAAGAGAGACATAGAAAGAAACATCAGGGAAGATCTACTCACTGAGGCTATTCCTCGAACGCAATAGTTTCACAAACGGGCTTTGTGAAACTGATTAGTAGAGGAGTTGGGTGTTCGGTATCACACGGACTGTGAGTATGCGACATCGCAATAATTAGCCTTGAGTGCAAGTGGGAGATTGTTGGATATAGTACCCTCAGAGTCAATTATTGGATCACAGGCATGTGATTGCAATGATTGAGGGAGGACCTATACCGGTAGGACAGTCTTACTCAAGATGATAGTATGCTATCTGGTTTGTTTTTATCATCGTGTACATCCTTTAGGTGACATTACAGGTCACTATTGCACGTTGATAGAGCCCATAGGATTCTTGCTTGACGGCCAGCAATATGATGGCTATCATATACGTGGGAGCTGGGGTCTATAAGCACATCCTTAAAGTGGTCCCTAGTCGTGGGAGTTTCGAGACTGGGCATCGATACTCCATTAGTAGACTAGTGTATACAGTCGAGACCCCGACGAGGGGCGGTGGCCGGTCTCATAAGCCATTGGTGTCAGTTGGTTCACCTAAGATGTATACAAGTGCTCATTGGGTTATGAGTACACCGGATAGGACTCGCCGGGAACAGGCTAGTTTGTATTATACCTGACGTCAGATAGCAGTTCCCTGGTGACATGTGTACATGTTACTTCATCGACCTGAGATCGTCATTTTTCTTGTGTGAGTTCCCACTGTGCTTTGATTACTACCCTACCACGGCTCAAAGGAGTCGTGCATACAGGTTTTAGTTGGGTACAGTCCCGAGCCACATGGAGGCAGTGAGCGGATCGGCAGGGGTTTCGTCTCTCCCGGTATTGGGGGTGAGATCGTGCTGTGTCTAGGAGAGCCATTACACGAAGTCCTTGGCCAAGGCAGGAGATTTACTGGTAGGTATTCCAGTAGTATCTCAAGGTGTTCTGGGCTACACTCCGACACGACTTGTACCGCTTTTGGGGGTCTGACTTTTACCAACCCCCTAGGCCCGACATGCGATGCTCATAGACGAACGAACCGGACTGTATGGATATTGTCACCGACAGGCTCAGTAGGGTGTCAGGATGAGTTCGCTCATCGACCTCCCTTTTGGTCAATACCTGGTAGCCCGTTACGTACGGCTAGTACCACTGACGTGCTAGTGATTAAATCCACAGCCAAAGTATTGACGAGTCTTTAGAGTCCTCCACAGACAGTTTCTCAAGTTTCGGGCGAAACGTTGTAGAGGCCGTATGATATATGGCAGGGTTCGATCATATACGTGCAGTAGTGCACGGATCATGATCGGACGGATCATACTAGTGGGCTTTAGTTTAAGCCGGATCCTAGTATTAGATTTGTTGGATTACTTTAGTCTCATCGCATTCGCATTCAGTCGGAATGCGGATGCAGGTATGTATATACAGGTGAGGGGTATCCTTGTGATCCATCACGAGTTTACTTTAGATGTTGCCATATCTTTTTATTCTTGTAAACATTTGTGTTAATGTTTACAAATGGAAATCATGATTAGGAGCATTAATTGTGACACATGCACAAGTAGTGACTCATGGTCTCTTTCTTTGTGTGTGCTATATTATTTGATTGATTTAGTGTTGATATGATGAGAAGAGAGAGAGGGGGGGCAGCCAAGAGGGGGAGTTGGCTCTTGTATTTTTCACTCTCACTCTCTCATTTTATCATATAACAAATGGAAAGAAAAGGCTTCTTCTTCTTCTTCCTCTAGCTCACAACCTCCATTGATGGCTTCATCTTCAACCTCCATCCATACACTCTCATGTGTTGAGAATCAATGGATGCTTGAGACAAAGTGATCACACACATTCTCTACATTGCCTTGGACACGTCGGTTATCAAACTTCATGTCCGAGTTGCTTCGGACGAAGCGGGAGCCCGTAAAAAGACTCGAAGATGTGGTGCCCTTTCCGACAAGAAGACCGGAGATCGGAGATGCCGTGAGGAGCTTGGGTTGGTGGCCAAAGACCGAAGGACACTGATCGATCGGTATTGCTATTCTAACCCATCTCTAGTTTGCTAGTTGTAGGTTAATGGTTCGATTCGGGATTAAAGTCTGCGATAGCGCCGGTTTTTAGTTTAGAAAAAGTTTTCGTTTCCGCATTTTGGCCTCGGACAGACGGCCAAGGCTATCGTAGACTTACAAGTTTTATGTAAAAATACTTTTTATATACTTTTCAAAATACACCTCAAGTATTCATTATTCGTCTTTAGAGTTGTAATGAAAGTGGATTTTATATTGTGATATTTCTAGTGAAAATATCCTAGTTTCAGAAATAAAGGTATTTTATTTGTAATATTGATTTATGTGGAATTTATGGTATTTTAGTGTAAAATTAATTCTTGTGATTTTTTAGAAAAAGTGGAATATTTATATCATAACAAAATAGATATTTTAATGATAAATATACATATATTTATACAAAAATAATTTTAATAAATATTTTATATTCTAGAAAATCTCATTTTCTTAAGATGTCGTATTTTAAATCTTTCGAGACCGAATGCTCCTTGTGGAGGTCTAAATCTCGCACTACTAAGCCCGAGGGTGTGCGATAAACCGCACCATCCCGAATGGGTTCTCCAAAGTGGGTTGTAGCGGCGCCTTGCAAATATTGTAAAATACTAAATCCTTTAGAAAACGGTTTTATGAAGTAAATGGTATTTATTTGTAAAGGTGTATATTTTCCGTATTGTATGTTCTAGATTCTCCTAAGTCAACTAGTCTATTCCTAACTGGTCCAGACGACAAGTTGTGAGATGCCTCAAATCGCCTCTTCACCGCCAATTGTGTCCAGGTAAGTACAAGTGAGGAAAGGAGGGATCCGCTCATGAATCACCGTGAGACGGGCCTTTTAAAGTTACCTTTCTAACTTGCCTAGCCTAGACACCACAAAGTCAGGTTTAGATAAACGACCGATGTCCACAACTTATCGTATTTTCATAATAAGTGGTACTTCTTTAAAAAGTGTATCAAAACTAAATCTTTTAGAAATGGTTTTATTAAGTATATGGTATTTAAATGAAAATGTTGTTTTCTCGTATTCTAAGTTTTCGATGGTTTCGTGTTAGGTTGTATATGAGTGTGTGAGGAGGTAGGTCGTTACCTCGTGCTCTACTTTAAATATATAGCAAGTTTGATGGGTTAAATGAAGGATTGAAACAATGTGGTATTTAAGTGAAAAATACGATAATTTGAAATAGCTATCATTTCATGTGATGAAACTTGTTCAAATTGTTTGATTAGTGTTTAATAGTCAACATAAGGTGTTTAAGTATGATTGTAATAGTGAGAAGTGGAATTTCATAGAAAACCAAATCGGAAATCGGATTTGTTCTGATTTCGTCGGGTTTTGTAATTTCGTATTTTGAGAATGGAAAAGAGAGATAGAAAGGGACTTACGGGTTTTAGATTAAACAAGGGAGTGAGAGGGAACTAGAGGGATCGCCGATATATTGCGTCGTCGCCGGTAGTTCCTTAAAACGGTCGCCGGAAGTTCCGCCGGGAATTCGTCGGAGCTTCGCCTCGAGCTTGTTTTCAAAGTACACGACTCTTGGAATTTTTTTTGAGAGAGTGGGCTCAGGATTTTGGAGTGAGAGGGTAGTGTGTAGGGTTGGTATTTATAGGGTTAGGCTAGGGTTAGGGTAGATGAAAAGTTTAAAATAAAAATGTGATAAAATGTAATAAAAATGTATTAAAAGTGGAGTAATTGGGGTTTTTAAAGAGCTCTGGAAATGGCCTGAGGCTGAAATTTTGCAGGTGCATAGGGAATATGAAAAGACACAACTTTCATGTTGGGGCCGTCGCCGGAATCGGCCGACTTGGCCATGACTCGGCCGTGACTCGGTCTGAGGACGGAGTCAGACCGAGTCAAGGCCGATTTGGCCGATTCCCGGCCGAGTCAGGCATCCGGGATCCCCCCTGACGGTTCATCTAACCTCTGGAAATGTTCCACTTTTGGGTGTAGTAGGGTTTTTGTGAGATATGCACGTGTAAACCCTTGGTATTCTAAAGGTTTTAAAAAAATCAATATTAAAAATAATGTGGGGTATAAGATTTGAACTCTGGTGGCTTGGTTCAGCAGTGCAAGGTATTACCAATGAGCCACAAGCTCCTTCTTGTAATTATGGAGCTAATTAATTACTTAAAGTAATAACAGTAAATGTAAATACCCCAAGTATACATTAATTTTAAAGCAAATTTTTGTACACTAAAAATGGAGTTGTTACACGGAGAGAACGATCCAAACTCTTGAAGACATGTTGAGAGCTTACATGTTAGATTTCAAGGGTTCGTGGGAGGATCATCTACACTTGGTGGAGTTTTCGTACAATAACAGTTTTCTGGCGACTATTCAGATGGCTCCATTCAAAGTATTGTATGGTCGCAAGTGTCGTTCACCTGTTTGTTGGGATGATGTTGGAGAACGAAGATTGTTGGGATCGGATTTGATCATGCAAACAGTAGAGAATGTTAATACTATCCGAAATCACATGAAGGCAGCACAAGATCGGCAGAAGAGTTGGGCCGACACATCGAGAAGACCTCTAGAGTTCGCTGTTAGTGATCTGGTATTCTTGAATATATCACCGACTAGAGGAGTGATTCGTTTTGGGAGTCAAGGCAAGCTTAGTCCTCGATTTGTGGGGCCTTTCGAGATTATGGAGCGTGTTGGAGAAGTGGCTTATCGATTGGCTTTACCACAATCTTTGGCGAATGTTCATGACGTGTTTCATGTATCTCAACTCCGTAAGTATGTTCGAGATGAAACACACATGCTGGATCATTCGAAGCTGACTGTAATGGAGGATTTGACCTTTGAGGAACGACCGATGTCGATTGTCGATCGAAGAGAAAAGGTCCTTAAGAACAAGATTATCCCTCTCGTACTTGTTTCTTGGGGAATCGCTCGCATGGAGAATCAACTTGGGAACGAGAAGACGAGATTTGACAGAAGTTTCCACACCTATTCTTATAGCATCTTGATTATTTATCTTTTCTTGTTCCTGGAATTTCGTGGACGAAATTCTTTTTGCAGTTGGGTATAATGTAACACCCTAGTTCATTTATGCCAGTTCTAGTTCAAGTATTTCTTTATTTATGGTATTTTCTTGATTTACTGTGTTTTGGGTGCGAATAGTGTTTTGACATCTGTATTTGCATTCGACCCGACCCGCTTGCTAGAAACCCGTCTTGATTCATGTTTATGGTTTATCCTGGTTTATTATATAGATCCTTGCACTTTCATTATTTGTACATTGCATACTGGCATTATATCTGGCATCTGCATTTTTTTAATATAACATTTAAAGTCATGCAAAATATTTTTAAAATACATTGCATGGCTTGCCTGATCCTGTGGTAGCATCCGTGCATCTTGTTCTCGTCCCGTTCGGTGAAACAGACTTGTTTGGATGGCTACGTGCACGTGCGTGCATCCGTTCTTGGGGGTATACATTTTCGTTACCCGGATATCCAACTTTAATTTTGGTCAACATGTATATTTTTCGTATTTTAAAACTGAATTTTAGACCCGACCCGGATGCGTTTTGGACTATGTTTGTATTTACCAGAATATCAAATTTTATTTATATAATATTAATTTTATAAACTGATACAAATTAAAATTTAGTTAACTAATAAAAGATTTTTTTAAATTTAAATCTAAACTAATTTCCTAATAAACCAACAACCCCTTTTTCTCTCTCCTCTCTCTCCCTCTCTCTCTGTTACTTTATAAATATTAATTCTTTCAATATTTACAACCCCTGCATCTCTTCTCCACATATATATATTTGATATACTTTTTAAATCCCATATAAAGAAAAACACTGTTCCCTTTCTTCTTCACGTTTTCCTGCCTACGAACGAAAGCCACGCCTCGCCTCTACCCTCGTGCCGCATGCCGTGTGTGCGTTGCGACGATTTACCGACGTCGGACGTGCCGTATGTATCCGTCGCGTGATCCAATCGAGGCAAGTTAATCTTGCTACATGCTATATTACTATATTCTATATCCATTTGAATAATAACACTCCTTAATGATTAGTTATGCATCCACATTATCATTTCAGCATGTTTTACCGTTTTCGGACATCCGTATGCGTCCGTACAATCTATTTCTTATTTAGTGCATACAAACTTATCTTGTTACGTACTATACTACAGTATACCGCATCCAATTGAATATTTCCATTTCATATTATTTAGTTATGCATCCCGCATTTACCAGTTTATCATTTTACGGTTATATGACATCCGTATGCATCCATATCAGCATTTACATAAGTATTCGCATGCTAAATCATCTTGCCACATGCTAGGTATGGTATTATGCATCCATATGAGTAAAATGCTACCCGTTTATCACATTGTACATCCATACTAAAGTTTTACCGTTTTTGGATACCCGTTTGGATCCATATCATTTAAAATATATATAACTGCATCTATAGATCATATTAATTCATGTTATTATTGTTGTAACACCCCATGCTTAATAATGTGCATCCCACTTAGACTTGAAGCTGTAAATGTAACCCCTGATCGATATTTGTGCATCCATACCATTAATTATGTACCTAGTTGCATGCCATATTACATTGATTCATATTATTGTTACATTAGTACCCCATGCTTGATATTGTGCATCCTACTTAGTCATGATGTAACCCCTGATCGATATTTGTGCATCCATGCTTTTATTGTACATCCGTACTTCCACCCTGATTCAATACTTGCTACAGTTTGATTATGAGCACCCGTTTGATACCTGTGCACTACTTGACATGACCTGATACACCACTACTTGACATGACTTGATACATGTACACTACCTGACATGTCCTGATATATCATTACTTGACATGTTACCTGATCATGTTTCTAGTGCCGATAATCCTGACATGTTGTCCCGATGGACATATCCTGTTGTCTGTATAGACAAACATGTTCCTGCTTGATCCCGTGTTGGTATTAGTCTCATATTTATCAATACCTGACTTGAACACATAACTTGGAGGTATGGGGAAATCAATGATGAAACCTGACTTGTAACTCGACAGTTCGATGCTTATACTGATCGGTTTTACTGGATAGGCCAGCCCCGGGATGATGCTGCTGACATCATTCGTCTGTACATGTTACCTGTTTACTGCCTAGCGTCACGTCTCGGATTCAGCCCGAGAGTCTTGACCGTGGTCCCGGGCATGCACGGGATACTATTGAGTTACATCGACGATTCATCAAATTGATTTCACAGACTTGAGAGTAGTTTGTAGGGTTGCTATGCACGCGCACAAGGGTCTACTAGGTATCAACCATGCCTGATTAAAATTTTAGCCGTGCCGAACATCCCGAATACGGATCTTTAAACTAGAGATTAGGCCAACTTTAACACTAAGTGAGAGGGATTACAACCTTTGTAGATCCGGTCCTTCACTTCATATGCTCCGTGTTGTGGTCCCTTCGCTGCGATCATCGGGTTCCGGACTCTCGAGAGGTTCCACGAAGAGAAAGATGCAACCTTTGCTTCCGATCTTCGATACAAAGATGATCTACCTTGAAGTTTCGTTAACACAAGCTAACACTCATGAAATGATGTGAACACCCTCATCTAAATGGCAAAGGAAGATGAGGATGATGAAGTAGGATTTTTGCTCTCTTTATTTATCTTTTTCTCACATTTATTCATTACTTTGAAAAAACTAGTAAGCTTTTTCATGAAGAAAGAAGAAGGAAGAAGAAGATGAATATGATAGAATTCCTTTTGTGATGAATAATGCAAAGATGATAATGATGAATTATGCAACCATGGTTAACCAAACCATTGTAGAGATTTAACCAAGGGTGTAGGGTTTGGGTTAGGTTAAAGATGAGTCACACACAAATATCTTTCACAAAACAAAACCAAAACCTTCTAGAATCATCTAGAAAGCTTAACCCTAATCCAAACCCTAATCATGTTTAAACTCCACTAAACAAGTTGCATTAGTTATCATATCATGTTACAATATTATATATCACATATATAATATTTATCGTAACAAAATAAAATAATACATTTAACATATAACGCATATATATCAATGTATTATCCGAGTGAGAAAAAGAATCTTTTAGTGAGCAAATATTAGTTAATGTAATTTAATATATCATATATATTATTATACATTAAATTATCGAATCAACACTTGATCCGACAATCCGGCTATATCGCATATAACCGACTAATATTTATCCGTACCGATTCATCGAATCAACACTTGATCCGATGACCCGGCTGATATCATATATCGCGAGAATAGAATACGGTATCTCATATCGCATTATCCTCGGTCCCGCACATATCACATATGTGCCCCTACTCCGTTTCGCCTGAGCCAAGAAACCTCTGTGTAGGACTCTAAAGAATCGTCAATACGCCGGCAGTAGGTGATGATCATATCAAACACCCACAAGCTGCAAGCGGTCAGCTAAACGTAACAGTCACCCAGGTATTGAGCGCTCAGAAGATCAACAAGCAAGCCTGTACATTCTCCTGTGAATCCAAACAGTAACACTCCCGTACAGTCCGGTCTCGTCGTCTGATATGTCGCATATCTCGCCTAGGGGTGGTGAACGTCAGACCCCAGTAGCTCGATAAGTCGTGTCGATATGAGGTCTATAACAGTTCGAGAAACTACTGATAACACTTACCAGTAAATCTCAGCAACCCTGGCCAGGGATTTCCGGTTATAGCCAATCGAACACAGCACAACATCAACTCCCTATACCGGGAGAGACGAATCCCCTCCTATCGCTCATTGCCTCCATGTGATTCGGGACTGTACCCAAAAGCCATCTTTTTGCACGCCCTCTTGGACGTGGTATGATGGAAATCAAAGCACGGTGGGAATCACACAAGACTCTATGACGATCTCGGGTCAACAGACTACTCTGTACCAGTGTCACCGGAGAACTGCCATCTGACGTGAGGTATAATACCATCTGGGAGTTCTCGGCGAGTCCGTCCAGTGTACCCAGTCTCTACTGAGCACCCGTACACCATCCTTGATGTCAAACACCGATGGATATGGGATCATCCATCGCCCATCTTATGGGTCAAGATGCGTATACGCTAGTCTACTCTGGTGTATCGATGGCCTGTCTCGATACACCCTCGACTAGGAACAGTTATAGGATGTACTCATCGACTACCGTGGCCCCACTAGTATGATCTCATCATAGTCCCAGTAGTCGAGTACATATCCTAAGGGCTTTATCAACATGTAATATAGAGACAATCAGAGTACATGTTAAGATAAAGTACAACCAGATAGCATACTATCATGTCGAGCAAGAAAGTCCTCCCTATATATGTCCAAGCATCCATTACAATATACATCGTATGTACAGTAATGGCCTCTAGGGTATACATATAACTAACAATCTCCCACTTGCACTAGGGCCATCTGTTATGGTATCGCATACCCAATAATTAGCTGCGGTTGAAGTATCTCATACTCAACCATCCCATAAAAGTCTCTACTGGGAAAAAGGCCTTTGTGAGTGGATCCGCGCTGTTGTCCTCTGTGTCTACTCTCCTAACCTCGATCTCCCTGGAGATCAACCATCTCCATGATCAGGTGATACTGTCTAAGAATTATATCTGGATTTCTGATAGGACGGTAGTTCCTTGGCTAAAGCCACAACTCCATTGTCACACAATGGTAGGAACGAAGTTCATCTTATGAACTTATATATATCCAGACTGCCTCTTTGGTAGCATCCTTGGTAACGATGTATCTTGCCTTTAATCGTATAGTATGTCACGGTATCTAGCCTGGAACTCTTCCAACATACCGTCCCTCCACGGAGGGTATAGACAATGCCTGTGACTGACATTCAGTCGTCCTTATCAGCCTGGAACCTTTTCAGTGATTCTCCCTAGGATCGATTGATACCATCTCACTACAACTAGTGAGAATCCTAACATCCAGTTAGATCTATCACATAGATCCAAAAACCCAGGATTTAGGAGGTATCACTTTGATCCTATATGGAGAATCCTTGTGATAAGCGGAGATTGACCGAGCGTAGCATAGGAAACTCCTTCCCTATCAAGAGTATGTCATCCACGTACTCTACGAGGATCACCACCATACTCTCTACTACCTTTTCGTATATACAAGGTTCATCTACCATTTTGATGAAGTCAAACTCTTTGACTACCACATCAAAACAGATGTTCCAACTCCGCGATGCCTGTTTTATCATATAAAACATCTTGCATACGTTTCCGCTGCTCCCACTGTCTACGAAGCCCTCTGGCTGTGTACTTATAGATGTTCTCTTCTAAAACATCACTTAGAAAAGAAGTCATGACACCCAACCACCAGATATCGTAGTCATAGTATGTAGCCGTGGCAAGTAGGATCTGGATGGACTTAAGCATAGATCCTTAGAAAAGGTTTCAACATAATCCATACCTGGTCTATGATGCAAACCTTTAACAAGTCTAGCTTTGAAAGTCTCAACTTTTCCATGTACACCAAGTAATCTTCTCAAGATATACTTGCTCCTGATGGGGATTTAACCCTTCAGATAAAGCAACCAAAGTCTATACTTTGTTGGTGTATAAGGATTCCATCTCAGATCGATAAACATCCAGCCATTCTTACAGAGTCCCACTCCTGATGGCCAGTCCGAAACTAGTTGGGTCATCATCTCATGATAAAATCCTCGCTCCCACTATCATAGAGAAACCGAAGTATCTCTCAGGTGGGTGAGGAACCCTACTAGATCGGCGGAGAGGCTGAGGTTCGTTGGAAACTATTGAATCCTTTGGTTCTACCAAATCATTAGCCGCAGTTTGTATAGCTGGAACATTTCCAGTTCTACATAACAGACCTTGCCTCGAGCTTGTCCAGATTTTGCTTTTAGACATAGTCCGGACAACACCAAATCTTAACAAACTTAAGATATAGACTCTTCCCTTTCCATATCACATATGAAGTGGTAGGCAACTGATTTGATTTGAACCCTATTCAATAGGTATGCAACTTCACAAGTGCATAACGCCCTAAAGGAAATAGGAAACTCAGTAGTACTCATCATAGAGCACACCATATCACATAGGGTGCTATTGCTCCACCCCGATACACCGACGTGCTGTGGTGTATACGGAGGAGTAATGCTGAGAGAGAATCTCATTCTCCTTTAGAATAGTCCAGGAATTCCGTGCTCAAGTATTCTCCTCCTTGATCACATCAAAGGACATAATACTTTTACCCGTATTTTTGGTTCTCTACTTCTAACTCATATTCTGTGAATATCTCAAAAGGTTCGGACCTGTGTTTCAACAGAAACATATGTCTGAATCTTGAGAGATTATCAGAGAATGTAATGAAGTAGAAAGAACCAATCTTGGCATGTGTAGACAGGGGACCTTACATACATCAACATGTATCAATCCCAAGAGTTCACTAACTCTTTCTCTGTTTCCAATAAACAGAGCTGTGGTCATCTTATCTTTGTGACATGACCAGCAAGTTTCACAAGATGTAAATTCAAACAGATTTAAATATGCATCTAAATGTAACTTAGCTAGTCGGGTCACATTGATATGACTTAGTCTACAATGCCTCAAGAAGGATTCGTTCATTTCTGAACTCTTCCTCTTGTGTGTGTTCTGTATACTAAGAACTGTAGATTGATTTAGAACGTCAATGCTTTTAGATAACGTGCCTGAACCGATCAACTCTTGATATAGGAAATGTTCAAAACATTATCCAACAATACAAAATTATATCACTTCTTTACTAATAAAGAAACTGATATGATGTTGTATATCAGGTTCGGTATCTAATAACATTCGTTCAGAATCAATGTATTCAGGTAATACAGGGTGATAGTGACCAACAGACTTGGCTGCAACACTTGCACCGTTTTCTGTCTCATGAAACTTATCATCCGTTCTCAGTTCTCTACCTATCTGTAGCCCATGTAACAGATTACATATGCGGGATCCTGATCCGGTATCTCATACCCAGGACGTAAAGGATACTGAGAAACAGTTCTATGTAATGAACACACCCGAAGAAGATGCATCAGTATGCACTTTCTTCGTTTGGGCGGCACGGGAATTCTGGTAATCCCCTATTTCCTGCTCTGTCTTATAACAATTATAAGTTGGAGCGGGACCAACGTTCCCCAGCTCAGTATAACAAGCGGGTTCGGTCAATATATCTGTATTATTATCTTGATTAAGGCGTGATATGGTCGCTACCTGGAGAGAAAGAGAAGAAAACACTCAGCGTATGCTCTTGCAAGATTAGATTGGTTATCTAATATATCTAATCAGGATGTCTCCCACTGTTTTAATCAAATCTTCCTTCAAACCCTAAAAGGAAAGACTAGCCGGGATTAATTACACGCTACAAGTTCGCCAATCTTTCAGCCAGGCTAGTGTCGATACTTTGAGGGAGGTCCCCCGTGCTTTCGCACGAACCTAATTAAAGTAAACCTCGTTTTCCCAGAGGCGTAACCCCGTTGACACCTTTCTAGACACCTACTTGATCGGCTAATTGTAATGTGTAAAACTCTCCCAGGAGTAACTTTTACTCGCAGCGGGTATCGGGATCCAACTATCTCATAGAAGGTATGCAATCTCATTGCAAATTTCAGCACTTGAAATTTCTAATAATAGTTTGCCCCAAGCAATCTATGACCTTGACCGAGTCAACAAACCATAGACCGCAAGTAAAGTTCAACCCGTCATTTCCCGATTGAATTAAACCCAACCGCACGACCCTTGACTGAGTCAACAAGGCCGCACGACTACCCTAATCCAATCGCATCATATGCTTTGCAGATAAGCACTAATCAGCTACTGCACACTACGTCTTGACTGAGTCAACAAACGCAGCACGAATACTAACTATTACTTATCTGAAATGACGGAGGGCTACGACAGGTTTTTAAGAAAACCTTTTGCGTAATGAACTTTATATCGTTGTAGAATCGAGTGATTTTAAATGGAGTGTTTTTGAGGCTTTTCTAGTTTTGTTAAAGGGGTCACTCCCGGTGAAGGGATCTCGGTCCTTTCCTTATCGAATAAGGTGCTGGATGTTCTACAAGGAACACCGCTATGCAAAGCAAGAACTAGAGCTACCAGTTTTTATAAACAAGTTTCTACAACATCTTAGGTTTCTTTTATTTCATTAATCTCATTAATGAAGTCCCATTTTATTATGCTTCACAAGCATCACAGTTGGAACGAAATCTGCAATATAACATATATCTCATATATATATAATATAAACATTCGTCTCAGGCAGTAATATGATCTCATCACAGAACATTGCAGCAGAAGAACATATATGAAATATTGGATATACTGGGACGTCCGTGTTTTCAATACGAGCCTGTATAAAACACGGATTCCACGGTCGCGATGAATAGCCAAACCCACATCCCTAGACCCCTACGAGAGCGGCAAGTAACACTGCCAATTCTAGGGTTAGGAGACCCGGTCTCGACTCCTCGAGATGGTCTCCCACTGAACCCTAGAACCCGGTTACTTGTGCTCCCCGCCTTGGGTCTACCTAATGCGGAAAAGTAAATAATATACAACGGTGACAGCCTCCGCTACATGGAAGTGCCCCAATAAAAGAATATTACATACAAATGAATTTTACATGAATGAAAAAGAAAAAACTCTCATCTCACATAAAACCCCCGGCTATTCAAAACGCGACGATCCAATATAACATATCACAGCAACACATAATATCTCATATCATCAACGTAAACAAGTATGCGTATCCCGATTGTCGTTGATGTATAGCAACGAAGCCGGCGATACACCACATACTATGCTTACGGTCACAGAAAAGAAAGTGCAAAACTACAACAGTTGGAATCCGCAACCTCTTTAGACATCGCATGCCTAACCAAATGAATTCCTTAGACATCGCATGCCTAACAATTATAAACCCCGCATTTTAGTCTCATTATCGAAAACTCTTTTCAATATCAAGTCGGACAATTCAACAAGATTCCCGACAACCTGATCGAATGCTCGTCGCAAACTTTAGTAGACGGCCGCACCCCCAGATGCCGTCGACGAAGTGCACTAAGGCGGAACACCGCTGCCGCGAGCACCCGAACGGATGCTTTCGGCGACGGGGTTCTCCTACAGTCACTTGGTCGGGGCTATGGGGCGTGGCTGTCTATTAAGTTTACCCGGTGAGTATCCGCGTACACTACGTGATTGCGATGGACTTTTGATCACATCAAAATTCCGTGGCAACCGATCATTTGAGACTAAACTGCTATGTTTATAATATTCAAATTAGTTATCTCATAACTACCTGTGGATTCCAAATATTGTATCATATTCCAGATAAATAGACAAAGTTAAACTTTCCGATCGAATCATCAAACACCCAAGATTTCCCCAATATATCTCAACACTTGAAATCAGTTTAAAAACATCCATCACATGCCACAGTACCAATGGTCCAGCCGTAGAAGGGTCAAGCCAACGCCTCACATGTGGCACGCCGTACTGCCCCAAACCCTAAGGTTCAAAAGGCAGTTCAAGACGGTCACATAATCGAGTTAAGGTTTGTTGTCTTCTAGAGGGTCCACCGCGTTACTTGCACGACTTAGAACATTCTTAAACACGAGAAAAAATCCAACTTTTGAAAAAATTTCCGACAGGGGAAAAAGTGAGTTATTGATATCCGTTCGAACTTTTTAACAGTTTCTAAAATTATCCGGAAAATCACTTAGACGAAGTTAAATAAACCGATCGAATTATCGAATCCCCAAAACAACCCAGAAAACTCAACTCTTGAGTAGAAGTTAAAAATTCCCAGAAAATACAGCACTAAAATATATGAATTACTGTGCAAATTTCAAATGCTGAAGTGACTATATGGCCGCGGAACCGCGGCATAAGCCATGCTTGTGCCGCGGTTCCGCCGCGCTTTGGTTGAGTCAGGTGCATGTGCTTCACAGTAATTCATAGAAAAGCCTGCTGATTTTTCTGCATATTTTTAATTCACAAAAAATCGCATTTTAGAAAAATTTCCAGAGAATGGGTTTTATCGGGGTTTCGGGTTTCGATCGGACTTTAAACTTCGCTCAGACTTCGCCTAAAGCTCTAGCTTGGCTCTGATACCACTGTAGGGTTGCTATGCATGCGCACAAGGGTCTACTAGGTATCAACCATGCCCGATTAAAATTTTAGCCGTGCCGAACAACCCGAATACGGATCTTTAAACTAGAGATTAGGCGAAAACTAGCATGTTAACAACTTTAACACTAAGTGAGAGGGATTACAACCTTTGTAGATCCGGTCCTTCACTTCATATGCTCCGTGTTGTGGTCCCTTCGCTGCGATCATCGGGTTCCGGACTCTCGAGAGGTTCCACGAAGAGAAAGATGCAACCTTTGCTTCCGATCTTCGATACAAAGATGATCTACCTTGAAGTTTCGTTAACACAAGCTAACACTCATGAAATGATGTGAACACCCTCATCTAAATGGCAAAGGAAGATGAGGATGATGAAGTAGGATTTTTGCTCTCTTTATTTATCTTTTTCTCACATTTATTCATCACTTTGAAAAAACTAGTAAGCTTTTTCATGAAGAAAGAAGAAGGAAGACGAAGATGAATATGATAGAATTCCTTTTGTGATGAATAATGCAAAGATGATAATGATGAATTATGCAACCATGGTTAACCAAACCATTGTAGAGATTTAACCAAGGGTGTAGGGTTTGGGTTAGGTTAAAGATGAGTCACACACAAATATCTTTCACAAAACAAAACCAAAACCTTCTAGAATCATCTAGAAAGCTTAACCCTAATCCAAACCCTAATCATGTTTAAACTCCACTAAACAAGTTGCATTAGTTATCATATCATGTTACAATATTATATATCACATATATAATATTTATCGCAACAAAATAAAATAATACATTTAACATATATCGCATATATATCAATGTATTACCCGAGTGAGAAAAAGAATCTTTTAGTGAGCAAATATTAGTTAATGTAATTTAATATATCATATATATTATTATACATTAAATTATCGAATCAACACTTGATCCGACAATCCGGCTATATCGCATATAACCGACTAATATTTATCCGTACCGATTCATCGAATCAACACTTGATCCGATGACCCGGCTGATATCATATATCGCGAGAATAGAATACGGTATCTCATATCGCATTATCCTCGGTCCCGCACATATCACATATGTGCCCCTACTCCGTTTCGCCTGAGCCAAGAAACCTCTGTGTAGGACTCTAAAGAATCGTCAATACGCCGGCAGTAGGTGATGATCATATCAAACACTCACAAGCTGCAAGCGGTCAGCTAAACGTAACAGCCACCCAGGTATTGAGCGCTCAGAAGATCAACAAGCAAGCCTGTACATTCTCCTATGAATCCGAACAGTAACACTCCCGTACAGTCCGGTCTCGTCGTCTGATATGTCGCATATCTCGCCTAGGGGTGGTGAACGTCAGACCCCAGTAGCTCGATAAGTCGTGTCGATATGAGGTCTATAACAGTTCGAGAAACTACTGATAATACTTACCAGTAAATCTCAGCAACCCTGGCCAGGGATTTCCGGTTATAGCCAATCGAACACAGCACAACATCAACTCCCTATACCGGGAGAGACGAATCCCCTCCTATCGCTCATTGCCTCCATGTGATTCGGGACTGTACCCAAAAGCCACCTTTTTGCACGCCCTCTTGGACGTGGTATGATGGAAATCAAAGCACAGTGGGAATCACACAAGACTCTATGACGATCTCGGGTCAACAGACTACTCTGTACCAGTGTCACCGGAGAACTGCCATCTGACGTGAGGTATAATACCATCTGGGAGTTCTCGGCGAGTCCGTCCAGTGTACCCAGTCTTTACTGAGCACCCGTACACCATCCTTGATGTCAAACACCGATGGATATGGGATCATCCATCGCCCATCTTATGGGTCAAGATGCGTATACGCTAGTCTACTCTGGTGTATCGATGGCCTGTCTCGATACACCCTCGACTAGGAACAGTTATAGGATGTACTCATCGACTACCGTGGCCCCACTAGTATGATCTCATCATAGTCCTAGTAGTCGAGTACATATCCTAAGGGCTTTATCAACATGTAATATAGAGACAATCAGAGTACATGTTAAGATAAAGTACAACCAGATAGCATACTATCATGTCGAGCAAGAAAGTCCTCCCTATATATGTCCAAGCATCCATTACAATATACATCGTATGTACAGTAATGGCCTCTAGGGCATACATATAACTAACATAGTTAACCCAGTAGCACAGTTTAGTTTCACTGCTGCACTTCACATATACTGTTACACTTCACTGTTCTATATCCTTGCTCACTTATTACATTTATGTACCTTTTATAATTCATGCCTGCATTCCTATTACCCCCTGTTTATATTATTGTTGATATTATGACGCACTGACGTCTGGGTTTTGCATGGCCCAGATCCTCTATCTTTGCAGTTGACCGATTAGGAGTACTTCTGCCGTCAGGCCGAGCAATGAGGATCCAGTTAGTATCCAGTTTAGTTACGTTTTACTTTCCAGATTGTTATTGTTACTTGGATCTATTGCTTCTGTATATTATTTCTTGACTCATTTATTCTGGCTTATGGACATGTACTAGATAGTTTCTTTTATTTTCCTGTTCTTGATAACTATAAACAGCCGTAATGTGACTGTGAAGGGATGTTTCCTAGCCACAGGTAGCATGGTTGGCTCTGTCACGTGCCTATCTTAGCGCACTCTGGGAAGCGGGGTATGACAGATTTCATGACAGCTTTACCGCGGAGTCCAAAGGGCAACAGTGCAGTTTGGGTGATCGTTGATCGATTGACCAAGGTGGCTTATTTCATACCATTTCGAGTTGGTCTGTCAATGGAAGTGTAAGCAGAGCGGTACATGCAGGAGATTGTGAGATTGCATGGTGTACCTGTAAGCATCGTTTCTGATCGCGATACCCAATTCTTATCGCACTTCTGGAGGAGTTTACAGGAAAGTTTGGGAACGCGATTGAAGTTTAGCACTGCTTATCATCCCCAGACAGATGGCCAGTCGGAGAGAATGATCCAAACTGTTGAAGACATGTTGAGAGCTTGCATGTTAGAATTCAAGGGTTCGTGGGAGGATCATATACACTTGGTGGAGTTTTCGTACTATAACAGCTTCCAGGAGACTTTTCAGATGGCTCCATTTGAAGTATTGTATGGTCGCAAGTGTCGCTCACCCGTCTGTTGGGACGATGTTGGAGAGCGAAAATCGTTGGGACCAGATTTGATCGTGCAAACAGTAGAGAAAATTAATACCATCCGGAATCATATGAAGGAAGCACAGGATCGGCAAAAGAGTTGGGCCGATACATCGGGAAGACCTCTAGAGTTCGTTGTTGGTGATCTTGTATTCTTGGAGTGATTCATTTTGGGAGTCGAGGAAAGCTTAGTCCTCGATTCGTGGGGCCTTTCGATATTATTGAGCGTGTTGGAGAAATGACTTATCGATTGGCTTTACTGTTAGTGTATATGCCCTAGGGGCCATTATTGTATCATACTAGATTGTATAATACTTAATGGAAGCTTAGGATATTCACAGTTATATATATATACAGTCTTGCTAAAAATGGTAGTATGCTACTTGGTTTGTGTCTACTTTAATATGTGCATATGTTTCTTGTAACGTATCACTTATACATATTAGTAGAGCCCATAGGATCTTTGCTTGATTACCAGCGTCGTGATGGCAGTCACACTAGTGGGGGCTGGGTAGTCTGTAAGCAACATCCTATACAGGTCCTTGGTCGTTGGATTATCGAGATATGGCATCGATATTCCGGAGTAGACTAAGTGTGTACGCTTCTCATCCCAGTTGGGGAAATGGTCTGTCCCACAACCATTAGTACGTTATACTGGAGATAGTATGCAGGTGCCCATTAGGTTATGGGTACACCGGACAGGACTCGCCGGGGAACTGATTGGTTGGTATTATACCCATCGTCAGTTAACAGTTCCCAGGTGACATGAGTACAGCATAGTCCGCAGACTTGACACTGCTACTTCGCCTCGAGTGTGTCCCACTGTTCTTAGATTGCTACCCTACCACGGCTCAAAGGAGTCATGCAAACAGGTAGCAGTTGGGTGCAGTCCCGAGCACTTGGAGGCAGTAGCGGTTAGATAGGATTCGTCTCTCCCGGTATTGGGAGTTGATATCGCACTGTGTCAGAGAGCCATTACGCAAAGTCCCTGGCCAGGGCAAGCGAGATATACTGGTAGGTTCCAGTAGCTTCTCAGGGCGTAATGGGCTTCGCTCCGACACGACTTATACAGCTATTAGGGGACTGACGCTTGCCGCCTCCTAGGCATGATATGCGATAGTCTTAGACGAACAAACCAGACTGTACGAAGATTGTCACATCAGGCTCAGTGGGAGTTCGGATGATTTTCCTCATCGGCCTTCTTATCGACATCTACCTGGGGACCGTTACGTACAGCTAGTGCCGCTTGCGGTCTGTGGTTAAACCCACTGCCAGCGTAGTGTCGAGTTTTTAGAGTCCCACACAGAGAGTTTCCCTGCTCCAGGCGAAACGATATAGAGGTCGTATGGTATTACGACAAGGGTTCGGATGCGTACGTGTGTTTACGCACGTACGACTTTTCGGACAGTTTTTACTAGCCGGCTTTGGTTTAAGCCAGATTCTAGTATCGGGTTATTGGATTTATACAGTCTAAAGTTTTTCCGTGTTTTCACGGATTGGAGGGGCATTCTGGTAATTTGTCGGGAAGGTTCTAGAAGAGTGGTGACTAAGGGGTTAAGGTGGCATGTGCATTAATTGCTTAATGACTCATTTGTGTGATTCATGCTTTGTGTTAAATGATTCATTAATGAGTTAGTGAGTCATATGATGAATCACACTATTTGAATGAATCTAACCATGATGATAAATCATTTATATTATTTATTTGATTTATTGTTATGGTTGATATATTCATATGAGTTAATTATTCTTTTGATTATCATGTTCATCTTCTCTCTCCTCAAGCTCTCTCTCTTAAAACCCTAATCCTCCCCTCTCATGTGTTGAGTACAAGGATTAATTAGACTAATTAAACCATAACCCTTACTCTATATCATCTAGGTACTTTGATTAGCACTTAAAGAAACCTAGTTATCTCAAGTTTGAGATTAAGCTTTGCGTAGGAGCTTTCGGGTGGATCGTCTTTGATTCGAGAAGGCCGTGAAGTTGCCGATGTTCCAAGGAGCCTACGAGGAGTGGAGGACAGCGATGAAGACCCGAAGGACACGGTTCTTGAGGTATAATCATTTCACATAGTAGTTTAGAACTTCTATGATAGTTGTTAGTTATCGTTTAGCTTCGATTCATGCGGTTAGTCGATGTTTAAGCAAAGAACAAGATCGTTTTTTATATTTCCGCCTCCCCGCAAGTCATGGGGTGTTGCACATCGACTTACAGTGGTATCAGAGCCTCGCTAAACAATAAATAACTCACTTGCAAAATTGTATGAATTTCGAACGGAAAAAAAAAACAAACCGGAAAATCCCGATATCATGAGTTTCTGTCGTTTTTTAAATGAGGTCCAAAATTTTTTCAGGGACCTTCAGAAAGCCTTAAATGATAGTATTAGAACACCCAAGAAAACTGGGCTCATGAATCGTCTAAAGAGCCGCGGAACCGTGGCGGATCCCACCGATCCGCCGCGATTCCGCCGCCGAGTTGCCGATTCATCAGCCCAATTTTCCTGTGTGGGTTCTCTGTGATATTTGGTATTTTCTGGAATTTTTAATTTTTGCTCAGGTTTCAGATTTACAGAGAAGTATTGGAGCAAAATTAAATGTGTTTAATCGATCGAAATTATACGGTATTTGCTTGTTGGATTATATCTGTGTTTGTATAATGTGTTCGTAAACCTCCCCTAACTGCTAGTATGTCGGTTGGCAGGGGGTTGCACATTTCTGTAATGGATTTTATCTGTTTCTGTATATGAACTGTGTTGGACTGTTGTGATGTATAGCCGGGGTTATGTGATGGGTTATTATTTAATTCATTTGATGTAAATGTAATTTGTTGTAATATTATTTTGCGGGGCACATCCAGGTTGCGGTTGTAGCCACCGTTGTATTATTTCATTTTTACTGTTTTTGCTCCTAGGACAGACCCAAGGTGGGGTGCACAAACTGCCGGGCGGGTAGTTTGTCGTACCCGTAGGGGTCTTAGGTGGGGTAATGGCTATTCATCACAACTGTGTAATCCGTCTTTTGTTGCAGGCTCAAAACAAACAAGGATTGCTTGCAAATCCAATAAAGTTCATCTGTGATCTGGAATGAATATTATTGCGTCTGACGAATGTACAATATCTATATATGATAGCTATTTAGACGTCACTTATGTTTTACACCCGCGCTAGCCCAGCCCCCGCTCTGTCGTTAGTTAAGTAACCTAACGGGTGATGACGGGACCCCGTGGCGAATGCGGATGGCATAAGAGGACGTTGTATTTTCGTTGTTTTCTGCAATGATAAGATTAAAGATGGAACACATTATTATAATGCAAAGAAAATAAACCAAAGTTAAGTCGTTGGAACAAATTTAAAATGAAACCACTCGGTTATTTTAAAAGAGCAGAAATTTTAATTGCGGAGCTTTAACCACTCCTTTTAAAAGTATCAGATTCCTTCGATTATATCAAGTTCACTACGTTCACGGTTTTGCCAAAACCAGTCGTAGCCCTCCGTCATTTCATACGGATATTCAATAGTATTCAAGCTATGTTTGTTGACCTTCGTCAAGGCATAGTGATTGGTAGCTGTTGGGTGTTCATATGTAGCATAGATAGATGCGTTGGTTTGGGACAGTCGTATTACCTTGTTGACCTTCGTCAAGGGTATGTACGGATGGGTTCAAATTAACCTGGACAATGACGGGTAGAACTTGACATGTGACTTATGATTTGTTGACCTTCGTCAAGATCATAAGAGCATGGGGCAGAAATCTATATTGGGAATTTCTAAAGAGACTGAAATTTGCAGAAAGAGCATACCATTTTGGAGTTTGATGAATGTTGGTAGGATTCCTTCAACATTATCATACGATGATATTTTGGATCCCGATCCTACTGAGAGTATATACTACTTATCAGGAGATTCGTCACTTAACGATCAATGCTATAAACCAAGTAGGTGTCAAGAAAGGTGTCAGCGGGGCTACGCCCCCAGAGAAAAAAGGTTATTTAATTAAGGAACTTCGCGAAAGCGTTGGAAAACCTCCCTCGAAGTATCGACACTAGTCTGGCTGAACGGTTAAGCAAGTATTGTACGGTGAGAATAGTCCTGGCTAATTCTTCTTTTATGGTTTGAGGAAGGATTCGAGAAACAGTGGGAGCCATCCTGTTTAGATAAATTAAAAACCAATCTAAACTTGCAACAGCATCATGCTAAAATGTTTTCTTCTCTCTCTCTTAATTGCAGCGACCTTGTGACCACACATAGGTTACATCTAGATAACAAATTGACTGAATCTAAATAATATGACTGGCAAAAGTCTGTCCAGATGTCCATTGCCTATAACAAGCTGGACCACCCTATTACTACTCAAGATCCCGCCGTCTCAGGTCCAGTTTCCACTGTCGCGGATATGGATATCCGTCAGACAAGGGAAAAAGATAAAGCGAAAGCTAAGTGCCTCATGTTAGCTTCAGTTGATGGTGTATACCAGAAGCAGCACGAGAAGATGGACTTAGTTTCCATCTTTCTCCATAATAAAAATTTATATGGAGAGCAATCTCATATCACTAGATATGAAACCTCGAACGAATTAATTCAAGCGAGGTTAGCCGACGGGTCATCTGTAGGGGACAACGTCCTTACAATGACTAGCTGTATTGATGAGCTCCAGGACCTGGAGACCGCGTTGGGGAACGAGTCAAATACTGACTTGATTCTACAGTCTCTGCCTCCTACCCTGAAGGAAACTCGAGAGGGAGAAGGAAAGAGAAAGGCAAAAGTTTCGGGACTGGATATAGTAAAACAGGGACGTTCCTATTGTTACAGGAATGAACATTGGCAGAAAGATTGCAGGGCTTTAGAAGCCAGTAGCCAGGATTCGAAGCATGTTGTGGCTTCATCTTCGGGTGTGTTTATGATAGAAAACTGTATGTCAGTTAACCCTACTTCCTGGGTATTGGATACCGGATCAGGAACTCACATCTGTAATTCATTACAGGCTCTGAGAAATCGTAGGGTTATCGGGATAGGTGATATGACCCTCACAGTTGCTAACGGAATGAGCATGGACGCTGAATCCGTAGGGGAATATCATCTTGGAATGACAACTGGGCAGATATTGATTCTGCGTAACTGTTTTTATGTACCAGGTTCAACTTGTAATATCATATCTGTACCCTTACTTTCTAAGGAAGGATATGATTTTGCTTTTACAAGAGATGTGGTTCACATCCACCTAAATCAAGATTTGATTGGGTCAGGTACATTAGAAAACGGAATATACGTATTAAATCAAGCTCAAATTTTCAGTGTCCAGAACACACTTAAAAGAAAGTCTCCGGAAACAAATCAGGCTTTCTTATGGCATTGTAGACTAGGTCACATCAATGAGAGAAGGTTGACTAAGTTACATAGAGAAGGATATTTGAATCCGTTTGAATATCAATCTTATGCTACTTGTGAATCTTGTCTCATAGGAAAGATGACAAAGACTCCGTTTACTGGACACGGAGTAAGAGCAAGCGAGCTCTTAGGACTCATACACAGTGATGTGTGCGGTCCAATGTCTACACATGCACGAGGTGGTTATTCATACTTCATTACTTTTACAGATGATTTCTCTAGGTATGGATATATCTTCTTAATGAAGCATAAATCCGAGGCCTTTGAGAAATTCCGAGAATACATGAATGAAGTGGAAAAACAAACCGGCAAAAGTATCAAGACACTGAGATCTGATCGAGGTGGTGAATACTTAAGTGTCGAGTTCCTAGGTTACTTAAAAGAGAATGGAATTCTCTCTCAGCTTACTCCTCCATACATACCACAACACAACGGTGTATCGGAAAGGAGGAATCGAACCCTATTAGATATGGTTCGTTCCATGATGAGTAAGGCTGAGTTGCCGCGATTTTTCTGGGGTTATGCACTAGAAACAGCTGCATATCTCTTAAACAAGGCTCCAACCAAAACTGTGCCTACCACCCCATATCAGATGTGGAGTGGGAAGAAACCCTGTCTTAAGTATTTTAAGACATGGGGATGTCCAGCTTTTGTAAAGAAGCAGCATACGGACAAGCTCGAGGCACGCTCAGTACTGTGTAAGTTTGTGGGATACCCAAAGAACTCCAGGGGGTATCTTTTCTATTCCGCAGAGGAACAAAAGGTTTTTGTTTCTCAGCATCCCCACTTCTTGGAAACTGAATTTTTAGAAAATCAGAAGAGTGGGAGCACAGTAGAACTGGAAGAAATTCCAGAACCACAAACTAAAACTGAAAGTTTGGTAGAACCAGAAGTTCAAGAAGAACTGGACATCCCGACGCCACTCCGCAGGAGTAGTAGGCAGTCTCATCCACCCGAGAGATACTACGGTTTTCTCATAGATGGGGATAGAGAGGATTGCACCATTGACTATGATGAGCCTACTAGCTTCCAGCAAGCCATTCAGAGCAGTGACTCGGTAAAATAGCTGGAAGCAATGCGGACCGAAATGGAGTCCATGTACACTAACAAAGTATGGACTTTGGACTTTGCTCCAGATGGGGTAAAACCCGTAGGATGCAAATGGATCTTCAGAAAGAAGATTGGTGTAGATGGACAGGTTGAAACCTATAAAGCTAGACTTGTTGCAAAGGGTTTCCGTCAAAGGCCTGGTTTGGACTATGACGAGACCTTTTCTCCAGTAGCTATGCTAAAATCCATTAGGGTCCTTCTTGCTATTACTGCTTTCCATGATTATGAGATCTGGCAGATGGACGTAAAGACGGCTTTTCTAAATGGAAATTTGGAAGAAAGCGTCTATATGGATCATCCAGAGGGATTCATTCAGAGTGGGAGCAGCGGTAAAGTATGCAAGCTGCTTAAGTCCATTTATGGACTAAAGCAGGCATCGCGGAATTGGAACATCTGTTTTGATGATGTTGTCAAAGAATTTGACTTTATCAAAAATCCAGATGAACCTTGCATATACAGTAAGCTTGTAGGGAGAGCTGTAGTATTCTTCGTCTTGTACGTGGATGACATTCTCCTAATAGGAAATGATATTCCTATGTTACAGTCAGTCAAAAGATTTTTGTCACATAAATTCTCCATGAAAGACCTGGGTGATGCCACCTATATTCTAGGGATCCGGATCTATCGTGATAGATCAAAAAGGATGTTGGGACTTTCGCAGTCCAGGTACATAGACACCATAGTGAAGAGATTCAGTATGGATGATTCTAAGCGCTGTAACCTACCGGTTTGTCACGGAATCACCCTCTCCAAAGAGATATCTCCCAAGACTGATTTGGAAAGAGATCGCATGTCGATTATACCCTACGCTTCTGCGGTAGGCTCTATAATGTATGCGATGTTATGTACCAACCAGATGTAGCATACGCACTAAGCGTTGTAAGCCGGTATCAGGCAAACCCAGGGAAGAAGCACTGGATAGCAGTAAAGAACATTCTCAAGTACCTGAGAAGAACTAAGCAGATGTTCTTGGTGTATGGCGGAAAAGACCTCCAGATGGAGGCCTTTGCCGACTCCGGCTTCCAGAGTGACAAAGATGACTCCAAGTCCATGTCGGGTTATGTCTTTACCCTCAATGGAGGGGCGGTCTGTTGGAAGAGTTCCAAACAGGAGACCGTTGCTGACTCAACGATGGAAGCAGAGTACATAGCTGCTTACGATGCCGCAAAAGAAGCAGTCTGGATGAAGAAGTTCCTCACAGAACTTCAGGTGGTTCCTACCAATGTTGGTCCAATACCTCTGTATTGTGACAACAACGGCGCTATAACTTTAGCGAAGGAACCCAGGTCCCATCAGAAGTCCAGACACATCTTAAGGCGGTATCACCTGATCAGGGAGATCGTAGATCGCCGGGAGATCGAGGTGAAGAGAGTAGAGACGGAGAATAACATTGCTGATCCATTCAAAAAGGCCCTTCCTCCGACGCAGTTCGAGAGGCTATTCGAGATGATAGGTCTACGATATGCCAGCTCATGGCCCTAGTGCAAGTGGGAGATTGTTAGTGTATATGCCCTAGGGGCCATTATTGTATCATACTAGATTGTATATTACTTAATGGAAGCTTGGGATATTCACAGTTATATATATACAGTCTTGCTAAAAATGGTAGTATGCTACTTGGTTTGTGTCTACTTTAATATGTGCATATGTTTCTTGTAACGTATCACTTATACATATTAGTAGAGCCCATAGGATCTTTGCTTGATTACCAGCGTCGTGATGGCAGTCACACTAGTGGGGGCTGGGTAGTCTGTAAGCAACATCCTATACAGGTCCCTGGTCGTTGGATTATCGAGATAGGGCATCGATATTCCAGAGTAGACTAAGTGTGTACGCTTCTCATCCCAGTTAGGGAAATGGTCTGTCCCACAGCCATTAGTACGTCGTACTGGAGATAGTATGCAGGTGCCCGTTAGGTTACGGGTACACCGGACAGGACTCGCTGGGGAACTGATTGGTTGGTATTATACCCATCGTCAGTTAACAGTTCCCAGGTGACATGAGTACAGCATAGTCCGCAGACTTGACATTGCTACTTCGCCTCGAGTGTGTCTCACTGTTCTTAGATTGCTACCCTACCACGGCTCAAAGGAGTCGTGCAAACAGGTAGCAGTTGGGTGCAGTCCCGAGCACTTGGAGGCAGTGGCGGTTAGGTAGGATTCGTCTTTCCCGGTATTGGGAGTTGATATCGCACTGTGTCAGAGAGCCATTATGCAAAGTCCCTGGCCAGGGCAAGCGAGATATACTGGTAGGTTCCAGTAGCTTCTCAGGGCGTAATGGGCTTCGCTCCGACACGACTTATACAGCTATTAGGAGACTGACGCTTGCCGCCTCCTAGGCTTGATATGCGATAGTCTTAGACAAACAGACCGGACTGTACGAAGATTATCACATCAGGCTCAGTGGGAGTTCGGATGATTTTCCTCATCGGCCTTCTTATCGACATCTACCTGGGGACTGTTACGTACAGCTAGTGCTGCTTGCGGTCTGTGGTTAAACCCTCTGCCAGTGTAGTGTCGAGTCTTTAGAGTCCCACACAGAGAGTTTCCCTGCTCCAGGAGAAACGATATAGAGGTTGTATGGTTTTACGACAAGGGTTCAGATGCGTACGCGTGTTTACGCACGTACGACTTTTCGGACAGTTTTTACTAGCCGGCTTTGGTTTAAGCCATATTCTAGTATCGGGTTATTGGATTTATACAATCTAAAGTTTTTCCGTGTTTTCACGGATTGGAGGGGCGTTCTCGTAATTTGTCGGGAAGGTTCTAGAAGAGTGGTGACTAAGGGGTTAAGGTGGCATGTGCATTGATTGCTTAATGACTCATTTGTGTGATTCATGCTTTGTGTTAAATGATTCATTAATGAGTTAGTGAGTTATATGATGAATCACACTAGATGAATAAATCTAACAATGATGATAAATCATTTATATTATTTATTTGATTTATTGTTATGGTTGATATATTCATATGAGTTCATTATTCTTTTGATTATCATGTTCATCTTCTCTCTCCTCAAGCTCTCTCTCTTAAAACCCTAATCCTCCCCTCTCATGTATTGAGTACAAGGATTAGTTAGACTAATTAAACCATAACCCTCACTCTATATCATCTAGGTACTTTGATTAGCACTTAAAGAAACCTAGTTATCTCAAGTTTGACATTAAGCTTGGCGTAGGAGCTTTCGGGTAGATCGTCTTTGATTCGAGAAGGCCGTGAAGTTGCCGATGTTCCAAGGAGCCTACGAGGAGTGGAGGACAGCGATGAAGACCCGAAGGACACGGTTCTTGAGGTATAATCACTTCACATAGTAGTTTAGAACTTCTATGATAGTTGTTAGTTATCGTTTAGCTTCGATTCATACGGTTAGTCGATGTTTAAGCAAAGAACAAGATCGTTTTTCATATTTCCGCCTCCCCGCAAGTCATGGGGTGTTGCACATCGACTTACATTTACCACCATCTTTGGCGAGTGTTCATGACGTGTTTCATGTATCTCAACTCCGTAAGTATATTCGAGATGAAACACACGTGCTATTTCATTCGGAGCTGACTGTAAGGGAGGATTTGACCTATGAAGAACGACCGATGTCGATTGTTGATCGAAAAGAAAAGGTCCTCAAGAACAAGGTTATCCCTCTCGTACTTATTTCATGGGGGAATCGCTCACATGGAGAATCGGCTTGGGAACGAGAAGACGAGATTCGACGGAAGTTTCCAGATCTCTTCTTGTAGATTCATGTTTGTTTATCTTTTCTTGTTCCGGGAATTTCGAGGATAAAATTCTTTCTGTAGTTGGGTATAATGTAACACCCTAGTTCATTTATACCAGTTCTATTTCTGGGTATTTCTTTATTTATGGCTATTTCTTGATTTATTGCTGTTTTGGATGCGAATAGTAAAATTAGTGCCTGTATTTGCATCCGACTCGACCCGCTTGCTGGAAACCCGTCTTGATTCTGTTGGACATAGTGCCCTCAAAGTCAATTATTGGATTGCAGGCACGTGATTGCAATGATTGAGGGAGGACCTATACCGGTAGGACAATCTTACTTGAGATGATAGTATGCTATCCGGTTTATCTTTATCAAACGTGTACTGCTTTAGGTGACATGATATATCACTATTGCACGTTGATAGAGCCCATAGGATTCTTGCTTGACTACCAACAGTCTGATGGCGATCATATACATGATAGTTGGGTAGTCTATAAGAACATCCTTAAAAGTGGTCCCTAGTCGCGGGAGTTTCGAGACAGGGCATCGATACTCCGGAGTAGACTAGTGTATACAGTTGAGACCCTGACGAGGGGCGGTGGCCGGTCTCATAAGCTATTGGTGTTAGTTGGTTCACCTAAGATGTATACAGGTGCTCATTGGGTTATGAGTACACTGGAAAGGACTCGCCGGGAACATGCTAGCTGGTTATTAAAACCTGTCGTCAGATAGCAATTCCCAGTGACATGTGTACAGGTTAGTCTATCGACCTGAGATCGTCATTTTTCTCGTGTGAGTTCCCACTGTGCTTTGATTATTACCCTACCACGGCTTAAAGGAATCGTACAAACAGGTTTTAGTTGGGTACAGTCCCCGAGCCACATGGAGGCAGTGAGCGGATCGGCAGGGGATTCGTCTCTCCCAACGATAGGGGTGAGATCGCGCTGTGTTTAGGAGAGCCATTACACGAAGTCCATGGCTATGGCAAGCGAGATTTACTGGTAGGTATTCCAGTAGTATCTCAGGGTGTTCTGGGCTACACTCCGACACGACTTATACCGGTTTTGGGGGTCTGACGTTTACCAGCTCCCTAGGCCCGATATGCGATACTCATAGACGAACGGACCGGACTGTACGGATATTGTCACACATAGGCTCAGTAAGGTTTCAGGATGAGTTCGCTCATCGGACTCCCTTTCACTCAGTACATGGGCAGCCGTTACGTACAGCTAGTACCACTGACGGCTTGTGGTTAAACCCACTGCCAGAGTATTGACGAGTCTTTAGAGTCCCCCACAGAAAGTTTCCCAGTTCGGGCTAAATGTTGTAGGGGCCGTATGGTTTTATTGCAGGGTTTGAACATACGCGTGCACTTATGCACGTGCCATGGTTCAGACGGATAATACTAGCGGGCTTTGGTTTAAGCCGGATCCTAGTATAATACTGTGTAGATTTTGTCTCATTGCATTTGTATTCGGTCGAAATACAAATGCAGGTATGTATATACAGTTGCGGGGTTATCCTGTAATTTTGTTATGGGATCGCTTTTTGAAGTTGCCAGTTTGCATTCAATTTTGGCCATTTTTCTTAGTTTCCTTCTTGGCTGAAATTCTTGCTTGTGAGGGGGTTCTTTGTAAAAGTGGCTTTTGTAAATGGGGGGCTTTTCCGTAGTGTCAGGGGCTCCAGCCTTTCCAGCAATGTTGAAGGGGTTCCCTGCAAATTTCGAATTAATGTTTGCAGGGGTTTTTTTGTGGTGAGAGTTGATGGTTGATTGTGAGTGTTGAGAGTGATGTTTTGGTGTGGTTTTTTGTTGTCTTTTTGCTTATGATCACCCCACTCTCTCTTGCCTTGTGCTCACCCCTATCTATCCATGGCCGAGCCCTCATTAGGCAGCCCCCCATGGTTGTTGTGTGGATTTTGATTCATTTTCCTTATGCACAAAATTCCTTAGCCATTCAAAAAGCTCACTTCTTCTTCTCCTCACTACAAATGGCAACTTCGATTAACCTTCATCTATTCACTTGGATGCTTTGAGACCAAGTGTTCTACACTTACTCTACATCAACCTTGGACATGTCGGCTAGCAAACTTCGTGTCCGAGTTGCCTCGGTTCAGAGGTGGGAGTCCGTATAAAGATTCGTTGATGTGGCGCAGTTTTCGGTGAGGAGGAGATCGTAGATCGAGCGAGATCGGAGAGCGAGGTTCGTCGGCGCATCCGCAACAAGCTAGGGGCTGAGGTTAAAGACCGAAGGACACGGATCGATCGGTATAATCTCAAAACCCCATTTTATAGAATACTAGTTTACGGTTAATGGAACGATCCAGGATTTAAGTTTGCGTTAGCGCCAGTTTGAAAAAGTTTTTTGTTCCGCATTTGGCCTCGGAAAGACGGCCGGGGCGCTACCGTATACTTACATGGTATCAGAGCCACGCCATTAACCTTTACTAGCTTGTTCTAACATGTTTAAAATATCGATCGATCAAAATTTTCGAAACCACATTTTCATTTTCTGAGTTTCTGCCGAATTTTAAAAGTCGTCGAAAAATTATTTTAGGTGTTTCAGAAAATCATGCAGGCTTTTCTAAGACCCCTGTAGAAATTTGAATGCGCGATCCAATCATTACGCCGCGGAACCGCGACACAACTGCCATTGCACAGGCTATCCACACGACCAGGGGAACGTCGGGTTTCATTTGCGGCTCTATGAAACCCGGGGCTACCAGATTATCTGTATTGTTCTGTGATGCTTATTACTTTTCTGTGATGTTGCATTTATCACGCCTAGAGCGATTATTATATATTGATATATATACTAGTAGATGTTGTATATGTTTTACACCCGCGCTAGTCCAGTCCCCGCTCTGTCGTTAGTTAAGTAACCTAACGGGTGATGACGGGACCCAGTGGCGAATGCGGATGGCATATACGTACATTATATTTTCGTTATTTTCTGGTGTGATTAATTGATGGGACTACGTTGATTCGTATCAATGCAAGAAAAATAGACTTATACAGATGTTGTTGGAACATTTTTCAAAAAGTTGTTATTATAAGGACGTTCTCTTTTGTTTTGCATAGCGGTATTCGGTTATGAATATCCAGCACCTCATTCGATGAGGCAAGGGCCGAGATCCCTTCACCAGGAGTGACCCCTTGGACAGAGGTTTGCGTCAGGGTAATAACTTCACTATAGTCGATTACTTTTTGCTTTGCATCGTGGTATTCAGTTTGGAATATCTTGCACCTCATTCTACGGGGAAAGAGCCGAGATCCCTTCACCGGGAGTGACCTCTTTAGCAAAAGTTTTCGCCACTATATATTTATAAAACCACTTGGATTCCTTCAACGATATCAAGTTCATTAAGTTAAAGGTTTTTCGCCAAAAACCAGCCGTAGCCCTCCGTTATTTCGGATAAGTAGCGCATAGTATTCGTGCGGTGTTTGTTGGCCAAAGTCAAGGTATCGTGTGCGGTAGCTGTGTGTTGCTTGTCCGTTGCATGGATATGCATTGGTTTAAGACAGTGTTCCCCGCCGAAAGTCACGTACGAAGACGCGGTGAACGTCTCGCCTGAATTTCGGGGTAGATGCTAATTGGTGCTATCCGTCCACCTCTCCGAAGATGCCAAGTTGATTTATGGCACCATATATCGAATGTTTAAACAGATGCAGCCGATATAGCAGACTTTGTCAGATTCCCCCTCTTTTGAGGAGTTTTTGATTGTGGGGACACTTTTCCCTGCAGGCGCAAGCCCCTGCAGTTAATTACACTACCGCATCGCGGTAACCACTTTCTCCTTCTCCAGATGGTCACTTCGTGTCGTGTGTGTTTGTTTTGTTTTTGGTTGCCCGTGGATTGTATACGGAGACTAATTTATGTTGTCGCCCGTAGGGCCTTGATTAGTCCAAATCCGTATCTTCTTAGATTTGGGTTTGGATGGGTTGGCTTTAAGGATACGTTAGTCTCATTTGAGACTAAGATCAACTTAAACGTATGTTAAGGATACGTTAGTCTAATTTTTAGACTAAGATCAACTTAACATGATCATTTAGATCTAAGAAGAGGGCAATTGGGCTCTATTGTTTAGTTTAGGGACATTGCAGTCGATTAGTTTAAGGACATAGTGGTCCAATGTTAGTTTAAGGACATTACAGTCCAGGTTAAGGACATCGTAGTCCGTGGGTTTAAAGGGACCCCACAGTCCAGGTTAAGGACATCGTAGTCCATGAGTTTAAGGACCCCACAGTCCGTAGTTTAAAGACATCGTAGTCTATGAAGTTTAAGGACATCGTAGTCCGTGAAATGTGTGGTTGTCGGGACCCGTCACCTCTCTGAAGACGTTGAAGGATTACAACGACAGATATCAGAGGAGTAAAGAGATGTACCCTTAAACCAGTGTGAGTTGGTTGAAAGATCTGTAGTCCTGTTTGGGACTGAGATCTGTTAAATATTCGTGAGCAGATGGGCTCAGTTCAATAAAAGTTGAGGACTTATGGCTAATATTGGGCTAAGTCCAATAAAATTAAAATGTTTAACATTTTATTTAGGGCTGCTGAGCTTTTATTTGGGCTTGGCCCTTTTAATAATGCTGAGCATTAGATCCTGACATTTTTTTTGTCTTGTATTGAATGTAAAGCATTCATCAGAACAATGTGTGTTCTGACAGCGCGCCACGTGGCGCGCCAGGCGGTTTGCGCCAATTAAAGAGCGCATTGCGCTTCTGCCAAGTAGCGCATACGAAAAGGACACGTGTCGCGCTTGGCGCTAAGCGCCAGATGATGGGCGCATTGCGCCAGTTTATGAGCGTATTGCGCTTTCAATTTATGAGCGTGTTGCGCTAGTTTAGTGGCGCACAAGTGAGTGACACGTGGCGCGCTTGGCGCTGAGCTCCAGCCCATGAGCGCAGTGCGCTGTTTCAAAAGCGCAAAACGCAAGTTGCATACGTGGTTGACACGTGGCACGTTTTGGCGCTGAGCGCCGGTCCAAGGAGCGCAGAAGCGTAGTTTAAGAGTGCAAAGCACTTTTCAATAGTGCAAAGCGCATTTGATTAAATTTATCTGTGAACAAATTTATGTTCTTTTTAAAGGAGGCTTTGCCTCGAGATTCAAGAACAACATTTCTTATTTTTGAGAGGGCTTTGCCTTTGTAGATCAATGATTTGTGTGAAGAATATGTTCTTCTTCATTATGTGATGAGATCTTTTGATCTTCTTTTATGAAAGACCTTGGTCTTTATAGATCTATGATCTTTTAAGAAGATAATTCTTCTATTTTAATGAGATGATTTCATCTCTTTGTTCAAGAATCATTCTTTTTACCTTGAAGAAATGATCTTCTTTCAAGAGCTTGCTCTCTTTCTTTTGAGTCTTCTCAAAGTTTGTAGGGGGGTTTCTCTAATTTAGACTTGAAGTCTTGGGGCCTTTATATAGGGAAAATTGATTTGTTAAATCAGTTAAAGAGATCTTTCTCTGATTGATTTAGGGATATTTCCAACCGTTGGATCTTTGATCCTAAGGCTTCTGTTTTACAGAAGGCAGTCTTCTTGTTTTTAACAAGATTGGAAAGATATTTCCATAACAGAATTTTAATTCTGATTAATGATTTATCATTATTATTAGATCTTTTGATCTAACAGTGGGGGATTTTATAATTCCAGCGCTGGCGCACCCGTGCTTTACACGTGGTGCGCTGCTCGGAGCGCAACGCACTTTGCGCTAGTGCACCTACGTTTGACACGTGGCGCGCAGCGCGTCTAGCGCTGGATCTAAAGCGTTGCTTCAATTTTTGAATTTTAAATTTCAATATAGAACTTTGCTCTAATTGGGGGAAACAAATGCCCCCACCGTTGCGCTCACGTGGCGCACACGTGAGTGCAGCGGTGGCAGCATCTGAGCCCTTGGATCAACTCAGAAATTGAAGAGGCGGTTCAATGCCTATAAATAGCACCTTTGGTCCCTTAGATGATTTTCATCTTCTTCTTGAGAATTTTTATTCAGAGCATTGCTCTTCAGTTTAAGAACTTTTCAAGAGTCAGAACTCTATCAAAACTTAGGTAAAGTTTAATTTTTTTGAATAAATTAGGGTTTCACCCATTAATCAGAGCCTTGCTCTTCATAGATCTCTGATCTAAAGAAAACCCATTTAGGGTTTCATTAACAGAGCTTTGCTCTCATGAACCCATAGATCTAAAGAGATCTTTTCTTGGAGTTTCTTAACCTATGAATCAGAGCTCTGCGCTTTTGATAACATGAAGATTTCTTAATCTTTGATGAAGAACTCTTAAGAGTTTTTTCATGGATCTTGAAGATCCTAGAATTTTTTTAATTCATAAAAATTAATTTTAATTAATTCTTTTCTGATGGATTTTTCCATCATCATTATAGAGCCAGGCTCTTAAGGAATTTTATTCCTTCATGATCAGAGTTTGACAAGTGTCACTCTGTCATAGAGCATTGCTCTTAAAGGGAGATTTTCTCCTTTTCCCGAAGGATTTCTCATTTAATGAGAATTTTCTTGAGTATTTCCTCATTTAATTAACAATTTCATCTAATGATGAGGCTGCTTTATTAATTGATGCATTGTCATCTAGATTTTGTGGGTCCCCCTTTGGTCCCTTTTCCACTGCATTGCAGTGTGGTACAAATTTTAAAGTACCGAGTGTCAAAATTTAAAATTAAATTATAGCACTGACAATTGACTTCTGTTCCTTTTTTTTGCAGGCGACATGTCTTTCGATGTTACGTTTCCATTCGTCCGTTCAGATGGAGGATTCCCTGAGGCGCCTGTGGACCGGGAGGTTCTCGCGCTCATCAAAGACCGTGACCCGGAACACAAAAATCTTCACTTGTGGGGTAGATGGTACAGCCAGATTATCAGAGGTCGTCAAAGCTTCTCTTGTACGACGCCGTCGGAGCCTATCTCGGCGATCCCGTATGCGGATGTACCCCCGGTGAACTATGCCGTGGAGGTGGTTAATTGGACTTCAGAGGGTCTTCTTCAGCCTTCGATCGCCGCAGTACCCATGCAGCCGCTGGCAGCTTTGGATACCCTGGGGCGGCGCATATGCTAGGGCGAGTCGCGCCCTTGGGGACAGCCCTACAACATAGAGCTAACTCCCCGTCATCCGGCCGGGTACTTGCAGTGGGCCCGGTATATCTTGTCGGCGAAGAAATCGCAGCTGTTGAGGCTTGGGCTATACCCTGCGGTCTACGCTTCGTTGTTCCAATATTCTGCACCTTCCACGTGGTGGATTAAGGCGTTCTTGGAGCAGTGGAATATCCCAACCCATACCTTCCTTCTACTGGACAGAGAGGTCTCCATTTCCTTGGAAGAATTCGCCGAGGTTTCTGGTCTACCGGTCAGGAGGGAGCACTATAAGGAGCTCCTTCCTCCGGATGAATACGTTTTTGCCACCAAGCCAGTAGTGATGGGCCTCACGCCAGAGAACGCCATTCAGCACCAGTTCCTCAGCCTGATAAAAGTGTTGAACCTGTACGAGAGCCTCTTTCTTGAATCCGGAGGCCAGGGGGTCAGTTTTGCGGACTTCATTGCCCGGTTTCTTCGCCCAGAGATTTTGTTGCGACGAGGTGAAAAGTTTGCTAAGCTCGATGATCCCTTCGGCTTTGGCTTGGACCGTCAGCCGGTACTGGAAGCTGATCAGAAGGGCTTCTTTCTTCCTGACGCTGCGATCATCCCTCTGTCAGAAATCGCCGTTCCGGGCATTGACGAGGAGGCGTTCTTTCTTGGGTTTCTTGGGCTATGGTTGAGCTAGTTCGTGCTCCCTATGCATCCTCGTTACATGAGGCCTTCCGTCTTCTACCCCGCGCATCGCATGGTTGCCGGAATACAAGTGGCCATCGGGATCGCCGGGTTAGCCCACTTATACCACGGTCTTAGCGTAGCGGCGGATACCACTGAACCGGGGGTGCATCCTGCCAACTTCCCGATGCATTACTTCACTTCATGGATGGAGATGCACGTGCTCGGGGTCTTCGGCATTCATAAGAGACCTTCATTTTACGAGAGATGCAAGTTCCCTCGGATTATGCGGCTGGTTGACGCCTCCATCATGAGTCCGTCACAGTGGGAAGCTAGGGGCTTGCTTCTTCGTCCGCACACTATCGGAGATGGTATGTCTTTCACGGACAAAGTCTTAACCATCGGCCAGGAAACTTCCAAGGCGGTGCTGTCACTGCAAGACATTTTTAAGGACGGGGCCTTCGTGTTGAAAGCCCGGGAGATTCTCCATTTGTACTCCATCAGGCCGGGCTTTCTTGTATTCAGGAAAAATGATGCGGCGCTATTCGTGAGATACAACCCTCATCATTTTGCCTAGCAGCTGAGTTATAATCAAGGAGTCCCGCAGGAGGCTTTCTTGGTAGAACCAGTTGCCATTGAAGATGGAATGCGGGGCGCGCTGCATCATTTCATGCGCTTAAATACGGGATCTCACTTCTTTATCAGTGAACCGAGTTGCGTCCCGAGGGCCCTTAATGTACACGTGGCCTGGTATCAACATGCAACGGGTGCTTTTATCAGGGAGGAGAAGCAGCTGCTACTTGACCGCAAGGGTGTACCCCATGCTAGTGACTGAAACCTTCCCTTAAAGCGACGGACCATTGTCATTCCTCCGCTAAGAGGAGCTGCCGTGATTGAAGTCCCCGAGGACAGACCTGAGCTACCGGTGCCCCGTGCTCCTGTGGAGACGGTGGATGTACCACCGGTGCCCCGTGCTCCCGCGGAGACGGTAAATGTAGCTTCCCCCGAATCTGGCGTGGGGTCAGATATCGGGACTCGTCGCCCCAAAATGCCTACTAAGCGTAAGCTTGTGCTTGCTGCGACTGGAGTTCGCGCGCAAAAGAGGAAGAAGAAGTCGGTCCTTTCTCTAGATGCTGTACTCGTCCTGGAGCCTCATGCTTCTTATAACGAGGGCCTGAGCGAATATGGGACCAACGAAGGTCTCTTTATAGCGCCGGAAGATACTGATCTCGAGGCTGCTATTGCAGCTTCTGTGCGATCCGCAAGCCACCAAGCGGAAATGGCCACCCTCGCACAATCAAGTAAACATCAGTCGCACCTTGTTATTGCATCATATCTTTATTTTTATGATCATGTCTTGACTGACATTTTTCCTTCTATAACAGGCTTTACCAATGAAGAGGCTCTGGCGGCTTCCCTTAGGACCTTTGAGGAGGAGGAGAGAAATCGCGCCTTGTTGGGCATTGGTATGTCTCGGCTCACTGCATCTTCATTCTCCTTTCTTATGGACAATCTAACTCCTTCTTTATCTTATCGCAGGGACCACAATGCCAATCCCGAAAGGTGATGCGGAGATTCTTCCCGGGCCAGTCACCGAAGTCTCGGCCTCTTGGGCACTGCTGAAAGAGGCCTTACTCAAACGACCGATGACGGAAGCTATAACGGCTCCAGAGGTAACCCTTAGCGTAGATGATGGCATCCTATTGATGGAGGCGTCCAGAAGATCCGCTTTGACGGCCCGGGCGGAAAGGAAGTGCCGAATGCGCGCGGCAAGGGAGCGTAGTGCTGCCTTGGCCGCGGGTGCGGGTTTGAGCACCGCTACCCTTGCCCCTACTCCTTCAGAGGAATCCCCGGCTGCATTGTCTACTGCCTATAGACGGGCAGCACGTGCGGCTCGGGAAGCGGTCAGAAGACCAACTCAAGGTAATGTGACACGGGGTTCTGTTGTCAAAGTTTTAAATATCAATTCTCATATATCTTACCTTACAGGGCCGAGTCTTACCGAAGAAGTGGCGATGACCGCTGAGCCTGGGGTAGCTGTAAATCCCTGTTTCCATTCTAATAAAAGTTTCCTAATCTCTGATTTCCAGTAGTTTCTTTTCTTTTTCCTTTATATTTTGAATTGGTTGTTAAGCTTAATATTTATATTTTTCCAAACCCTAAAAGTTAAAACCCAAGATTTAAAACCAAAGCCAATTAAACTAAAACCTAAACTAAAACCCTTACTAATTTTTCCCCAGCCCTCACTATTTTCCCCCAGCCCTCACTATTTTCCCCAGCCCGTTACTTTTAGCCCCAGCCCGTTAGCATTCCTCAGCCCACACTTTTTTTTCTTTTAAAATAAAACTCCTTAATCATTATCCCGGCCCATTCCCTGCGGCCCGTGACCAAATCCCTAATCGACCCGACCAGCTACTCCTGTTCATCTTCTTTGAAATTTTCCCAACGGTAACCTCCCGTAACTCGCGCGCGTGATCCCTTTTCCCCGCCGCGCCTCGCGCCCACGCTCCCGCCCTGCTCCTGCCGTTACACCCACGTTTTCAACCCCGTCTCCAACTCACTCCTCATCTCTCTCTCTGTACATTCACCGAGCCCCCAAACCCGAGCACCCAAACTTTCCTCGAACCCACTGCACCCCACCGACGGCGATCACCCACCTCTTCGATAACCCATCGACAACCCTCGCTCACTCCTCCTCCACCAACCTTCTCCCCCTATGACTCCACCCTCCATCAACACGAGCACACCCCTACCGAGCATCCCCTGCACACAACCCCACACCTGAGTTCGGCCCCTCTTACACTCGACGACGGCGAGCCCCCAACTGAACTGAACCACATCGTCGACACCTCCACTGAAACTCCGCATCGTTATCAATATAGCCTCACCATCTCTCTCTCCCTCTCTAGAAACTACACCCAAAATCACCCAAACCCATTTCCAAACATTTCACTGTTGCACTTCGCCGGGGCGCCGCCGCCGACCATCGTCAATCTCAGCACCACTCAAGAGATCCACAGAGCCTACTCTACACTTCCAGCGCGCACAAGACGACTCCGGGAAACTCCGACGTAAAACCCTTGTTTCGAAGCAAGCTCGCGAGAATCCGTTACACGGCGTACGTCACGCGTCCGTGACGTCACTGCTGCCGTGCGACCCCGAGACATTTTCCAGGCAAGTGTTTACTTGCTTCATGCTAATATATTAGTGGTATAAACCTAAAATATCTAGTTTACGGATTTGCCGATTACAGATACATAATGTGACCTATGTGTTCGATGCTAATCTCCCATGAAAATGATTGTTTATTTTGACTGAAACTGATATTTTCTATTGGCCCATAGGATGATAAATATAGTGTAGGAATCTCGCTGGAAAATACGATTGTTAGTGATAAAAATTGATACCCCCATATATGCCGTTAAAACTAATATTTTCTCGTATCTGAAAATGAATAAAATCACCGTAAATTACATACCTACTGGAATGATGCGTTCGAGGGCTTAAATCGAAGCCGACTCGACGAACTTTAACCCTGTGTAAAATTTCAATGATTTCTGTTCGGTAACCGTGATGATAATTAGATCGGAATGCGACTCTGGACTGCAGTCCAGAGCGTTTCTGATTATTGTGTTCTGTCCCAAGACCTGTGTCACTGTGTTTCCTGAAGTCGTATGTTACGGAACCCTGCAGTAGATTAAACATAATTCTATTAGTTAAACAAAACAAGTGGTTCCATTCCAATTCATCGCCGTTTGCTATTTTAAATTATATTTAAAAGGGCAGAACGTATAACTGTCCAGAACAGATTCAGAAATGACATACTGAGGTTAAACTGTGTATAACTTTCAACGTATAGATGCGATTGAGGATCCGTCTGTTGAGTTGAATACTCCATTGAAAACCCTAGATTTCATTTAACTTTAACATCGCTAAGTTTTGAGCCCAACTGAGTGCAATTTATGTCGCGAAACGGACGTTCAGTTCTGAAACTGAATTTCCAGCCGCGAGCACTTAAAATGAAATAGCTATATCTTGAAAACCGGAATCCCGATTGAACTGAAACAAATTTTGATGAATTTCTAACTGAGTGTTCTAATTATCTTACTTGTATCGTTTTGCTGAATTCTTAACATATTAATTTATGCAAATTAATTTAGTTAATGACATGCATGTTGATTCATAACATGCAGAGCTTATTGGTAGCATACAATACATATATCATACCCTTGCCATATACTTAGTGTTAGTGCGTGTGGACATTGCATTATCGTGCGTGATAGATGTTGGTTTAGGAGTGACGAGTACACCAATGGAGAGTGAATATTCGTGACAGTGATTGATATAGTGAACAGTGATGAAACCGTGCCATTGGTATACTTGTACACAACTAGATCAATATCATAAATAGTATAAACCTGGGGAAAAAGGGGAAATCAAAGTGGAAAGAGTATCGTATTTAGCGGGACCGTGTTTAGAGGATGATCATTCGAACCGTGATACTGATACGTGTAGGGTAGGATCTAGCGATCCGACTGACATGGTTATGTCCCGGGCATGTGGGCCGTTGTCTCGGGTATGTACGAGACTCCTGTTAAACATGATCCTCCTTCCACTATGTGATTTCAAACATGACCTAGAGACCGATAGGGACACATAACATATTCTGCATCATATAGTGACATAGTGATTACTTGCATTGTTCCTATACCAGTATTACCTCATGTACCTGTTTCATCTTATTATGATAATATTGTTATTGTGTCGTTTTGACGACCTGAGTATGCATGCTCAGATTCCGCGGGGGAAACAGCACAGGAGACGGATCTACCCTTTGAGTTCACGGAGATTTAGTTTGGTGTACCTTCTTCATTTACTGCTTTCCATAAAAGTGCTCGTGCGATTGAACTTGGTTAGTTATTATTCTTATTATCTGTAATTTGTGAACAATGAAATTTTAATGTAATAAATTAGTGATGTGATTCCTTTAATACTGTGCTTTATTTACTGATTACCATGTAGTGCTAGAAGCCGAAGTGTGACTACGGCGGGATGATTCCTTGACCGTAGGAGCATGGCTGGCCTAGTCATCCCTCGTTTTCTGTATTTTGGGAAGCGGGGCGTGACATGGTTTAGTTGGTATCAGAGCCTGTGTTTAGTATCAAGGAATAACATTAACTATACTGTATTACGTTATTCTTGTTTCACTACTCTTAATTTTCATCCTTGAATCTGATCCTATCCTTTTGAATCTTCCAGTGATATGACGTCCCCGAACGACCCCTCCTCGGACTCCAGCTCTCAGGACCGCACGGAAAGAATACTTAGTGCACTGATCACTCTCGCGGAAGGTCAGGAGAGAAAGACAGATTTACTCACTGAGGGACTCAGGGCGATTACCGCCGCAGGAAGACCCTCCGCACTTATTACCGCCCCCGAGAGTGTTACTCCACCAGCTAATCAGGCTAGGGCTGGTACCGTATCAGACTTCCGACGGTTACACCCAGCTGCATTCACAGGGCTAGCTGAACCCCTTGAGGCTGAGCAATGGCTGGTGAACATGGAGAATTTATTGACAGCCGCCAGGGTTCCAGAGGAAGACAGAGTGGACGTGATAAAGATTCAATTAGAAGATGAAGCCCGTACATGGTAGTCGGTGGAGGAAAGCAGACTTGACGAGCCGATTGAATGGAGCAAGTTTAAGGAGTGCTTCCTAGATCATTATTTCCCTCCCACAGCCAAGGCAGAAATAGAGGAAAGGTTTATTCTTTTAAAGAAGAATGGACGCCCAGTGGACGTATATGCGGTAGAGTTCAACCGTCTGAGCCGCTTTGCTCCATACATGGTCAAATCAGAGGCCACCACGGCCAGACGCTTCCTTCAGGGGTTAGATTTCGAGTTGCAGCAGTTGATTGCATCGTTGGATTTGCAGACTTTCGCACAGGTACTCAACACGGCGAGAGTTCAGGAGCAATTGATTAACAAGTTCAGAAGACCCCCAGTCGTTCCAGCACGTACCCACGCGCCTTCTCGAGGAGCCATACCGGTTCACAGAGCAGGAACGACACAAATGAAGCGCCCGTTCGTACCACAGCATCGCCCCCAGAGACAGGGCGTAACTTGCGGCTATTGCGGTAGAGGAGGGCATACCCAGAAGGACTGTCGTCGTGCCAAGGGACAGTGTTTGATTTGTGGTTCCAGTCAGCACAGGATTAACAGTTGCCCTGAGCGAGCAGAGATACAGGGAGGTTCTGGACCGCCACAGCAGAGGCCGCAGGAGCAGAGGCAACCATTTATAGGTCGCGGTCAGGGACGGGCTTTCACCTTGACCGCCGAGCAGGCAGAGGCGTCAGGAGACGTGGTTACAGGTACTCTACTCGTACATTCCTTGCCAGCTAGAGTACTATTTGATTCGGGAGCATCGCATTGTTTCTTGTCTGAGAATTTCACTAATACACACTCAATACCACATGAACCACTAACCAAGGGATGGGAAATTCATACGGGTAATGGCATTATTATATCTAGTCGAGAATGTAGATTATGCCCAGTTGTAGTGTGTGGCAGGGAATTCTATGCGAATTTCCTTCTGATCGGGACAGGCAGTTACGACGCAATTCTCGGGATGGATTGGATGAGCACTTTCCATGCAGTTATCGATTGTCGTGCAAGGAAGGTGATCTTCCGCATCCCCAATCACCCGGAGTTTATTTTCGAGGGCGGAAGTGAATCTTTGGAGCCAGCTAAGTATAGAGCCAAGCCCAAGGAACTGACAGCTATGGAGATTGATAAGAGCCCAGTTCCAGAAATTGTTCGGGACTTTCTGGATGTATTTTCCGAAGATCTACCAGGTCTACCACCTCCTCGAATCTTGGAGTTCTCAATCGATTTGATTCCAGGTACAGCCCCAGTATCCAAGGCCCCATACAGAATGGCACCAGTTGAGTTGGCGGAATTGAAGAAGCAGGTTGAAGAACTATTGGAGAAGGGATTTATTCGGCCAAGCGCTTCACCGTGGGGTGCACCAGTCCTACTAGTAAAGAAGAAGGATGTATCACTGCGAATGTGTATAGATTATCGAGAGCTGAACAAGGTCACAATAAAGAACAAGTACCCAATACCGCGCATTGACGACCTATTCGATCAGCTAAGTGGAGCCAAGGTATTCTCGAAGTTGGACCTCCGTTCTGGATATCATCAAATCAGAGTAGCAGTCGAGGATGTATGCAAGACGGCTTTCAGGACCCGATACGGACATTACGAGTTCCTTGTGATGCCGTTCGGCGTTACCAATGCCCCAGCAATATTCATGGATTTAATGAACAGGGTGTTCGCAAAATACTTGGACACGTTAGTCGTTGTGTTTATCGACGACATACTTGTCTACTCGAAGACCTGGGAAGAGCATGCTGAGCATTTGCGCACGGTCCTACAAACTCTTCGGGAAGAGAAGCTGTTTGCGAAGCTGAGCAAGTGTGAATTCTGGCTTGACAAGGTTCAGTTTTTGGGACATATCGTTTCGGGCGAAGGCATATCGGTGGACCCGGCAAGATAGAATCTGTCAGAGATTGGCCAACGCAATAATCAGTGGCAGAGATCAGGAGCTTTCTGGGATTGGCGGGTTATTATCGGAGATTCGTCCAAATTTTCTCAAGAATCGCGGAACCATTGACGAGGCTGACACGGAAGGATGTGCCATTTACATGGACAGAGGAGTGCACTCAGGCATTCGATACATTAAAGCAGAAGTTAACCACGGCGCCTATTCTTTCAGTACCAGATGATTCCGGTGGTTTGATGATACACAGTGATGCCTCAGGAAAGGGTTTAGGCTGTGTTTTGATGCAGCTCGGCCGAGTGGTTGCTTACGCCTCTCGACAACTGAGAAACCACGAGAAGAACTATCCTACGCATGACTTGGAGTTAGCTGCGGTAGTCTTTGCGTTGAAGATTTGGAGGCACTATCTTTTGGGTGAGAAAGTGGAGGTGTACACAGATCACAAAAGTTTAAAGTATGTTTTCACCCAGAAGGAACTAAACATGAGGCAGCGCCGATGGCTAGAGCTGATGGCAGATTATGACTTGGACCTTCAGTATCACCCGGGGAAGGTCAATGTTGTACCAGATGCGCTCAGTCGCAAACCAGCGGTCATGATGTTGACCGATCAGAGGAGTATTGTTGAGGATTTTCAGAGACTTGAACTTGAAGTCGTTACGCCGAACGCACTCAGTCAATTTTGGCAACTATAGGTGCAATCTTCTCTGGTGGATCGCATCAAGATTGCACAAGCGGATGACCCCCGATTGCAAAAGTTCAGAGAGCAAGTGGAAGCTGGACTGAGAACGGATTTGATTATACATGAAGATGGCTCTCTGAGATTCGGTAGCAGACTCTGCGTACCTAAAGGAGATGTTCGAGAAGAAGTTTTGGCTGAAGCACACAGTTCAGCTTATTCTGTGCATCCAGGAGGTACAAAAATGTATCAGGACCTAAAGCAGCACTTTTGGTGGAACGGAATGAAGCGGGAAATTGCGAGGTTCGTATCCAGGTGCTTGGTATGTCAGCAGGTGAAGGCAGAACATCAGAGGACAGCAGGATTGTTACAACCATTGCCGATACCTGAATGGAAGTGGGAGCACATTACTATGGATTTTGTGACGGCCTTACCATGGAGCCCTAGAGGCAATAACGCTATTTGGGTTATCGTCGATCGCCTCACAAAAGCTGCACACTTCCTACCTTTCCGAGTGGGACAGTCGACAGAATCACTGGTAGAAAGATATATGCAGGAGATTGTGCGACTTCACGGTGTTCCAGTCAGCATTGTGTCAGACCGGGACACGAGATTCTTGTCACACTTTTGGAAGAGCTTACAGGAGAGTTTGGGAACCCGCCTTAAATTCAGCACAGCTTATCACCCACAGACGGATGGACAATCCGAGCGTACGATTCAGACGCTCGAGGATATGTTGAGAGCCTGTATGTTGGACTTTCAGGGTTCCTGGGAGGACCATCTGCACCTAGTCGAGTTCTCTTACAACAATAGTTATCAGGCTAGTATTCAGATGGCTCCTTTTGAAGCACTATATGGGCGGAAGTGTCGATCCCCAGTATGTTGGGATGATGTAGGAGAACGAAGACTACTGGGCCCCGAACTCATTGTGCAGACAGTCGACAAAGTCCAAATGATCAGGCAACGTATTAAGACGGCTCAGGATCGACAGAAGAGTTGGGAAGATACCAGCAGAAGGGCACTAGAATTCGAAGTCGGATATCATGTGTTCTTGAAGATTTCCCCTACTCATGGAGTTATCAGGTTCGGAGGTCGGGGAAAGCTTAGTCCCCGCTTTATCGGACCTTTTGAGGTGCTAGAGCGAGTAGGAGAGGTGGCCTATCGACTTGCCTTGCCTCCATCGCTAACTGGTGTGCACAATACCTTCCACGTGTCACAGTTGTGGCGTTACGTTCGAGATGAGAGCCATGTCCTGGACCATTCGGAACTAGTTTTGGGAACCGATCTGTCATACGAGGAGCAGCCTACTACCATCCTCGACCGCAGAGAGAAAGTGCTGAAGAATAAGGTCATTCCGTTAGTCCGAGTGTCTTGGGGCGGTCGTTCCCCAGGAGAATCCACCTGGGAGTGTGAGGAAGACATCCGTGATCGTTATCCACATCTCTTTGTTTAGTACATTGTTTCTTGTATCCTTGTCAAATTTCGAGGACGAAATTTTTGTTAAGGGGGGTATGATGTAAATCCCCGTTTCCATTCTAATAAAAGTTTCCTAATCTCTGATTTCCAGTAGTTTCTTTTCTTTTTCCTTCATATTTTGAATTGGTTGTTAAGCTTAATATTTATATTTTTCCAAACCCTAAAAGTTAAAACCCAAGATTTAAAACCAAAGCCAATTAAACTAAAACCTAAACTAAAACCCTTACTAATTTTTCCCCAGCCCTTACTATTTTTCTCCAGCCCTCACTATTTTCCCCAGCCCGTTACTTTTAGCCCCAGCCCGTTAGCATTCCTCAGCCCACACTTTTTTTTCTTTTAAAATAAAACTCCTTAATCATTATCCCGGCCCATTCCCTGCGGCCCGTGACCAAATCCCCAATCGACCCGACCCGCTACTCCTGTTCATCTTCTTTGAAATTTTCCCAACGGTAACCTCCCGTAACTCGCGCGTGCGATCCCTTTTCCCTGCCGCGCCTCGCGCCCACGCTCCCGCCCCGCTTCTGCCGTTACACCCACATTTTCAACCCCGTCTCCAACTCACTCCTCATCTCTCTCTCTCTACATTCACCGAGCCCCTAAACCCTAGCACCCAAACTTTCCTCGAACCCACTGCACCCCACCGACGGCGATCACCCACCTCTTCGATAACCCATCGACAACCCTCGCTCACTCCTCATCCACCAACCTTCTCCCCCTACGACTCCACCCTCCATCAACACGAGCACACCCCTGCCGAGCATCCCCAGCACACAACCCCACACCTGAGTTCGGCCCCTCTTACACTCGACGACGGCGAGCCCCCAACTGAACTGAACCACGTTGTCGACACCTCCACTGAAACTCCGCATCGTTATCAATATAGCCTCACCATCTCTCTCTCCCTCTCTAGAAACTACACACAAAATCACCCAAACCCATTTCCAAACATTTCACTGTTGCACTTCGCCGGGGCGCCGCCGCCGACCATCGTCAATCTCAGCACCACTCAAGAGATCCACAGAGCCTACTCTACACTTCCAGCACGCACAAGACGACTCCGGGAAACTCCGACGTAAAACCCGTGTTTCGAAGCAAGCTCGCGAGAATCCGTTACACGGTGTACGTCACGCGTCCATGACGTCACTGCTGCCGTGCGACCCCGAGACATTTTCCAGGCAAGTGTTTACTTGCTTCATGCTAATATATTAGTGGTATAAACCTAAAATATCTAGTTTACGGATTTGCCGATTACCGATACATAATGTGACCTATGTGTTCGATGCTAATCTCCCATGAAAATGATTTTTTATTTTGACGGAAACTGATATTTTCTATTGGCCCATAGGATGATAAATATAGTGTAGGAATCTCGCTGGAAAATACGATTGTTAGTGATAAAAATTGATACCCCCATATATGCCGTTAAAACTAATATTTTCTCGTATCTGAAAATGAATAAAATCACCGTAAATTACATACCTACTGGAATGATGCGTTCGAGGGCTTAAATTGAAGCCGACTCGACGAACTTTAACCCTGTGTAAAATTTCAATGATTTCTGTTCGGTAACCGTGATGATAATTAGATCGGAATGCGACTCTGGACTGCAGTCCAGAGCGTTTCTGATTATTGTGTTCTGTCCCAAGACCTGTGTCACTGTGTTTCCTGAAGTCGTATGTTACGGAACCCTGCAGTAGATTAAAGATAATTCTATTAGTTAAACAAAACAAGTGGTTCCATTCCGATTCATCGCCGTTTGCTATTTTAAACTGTATTTAAAAGGGCAGAACGTATAACTGTCCAGAACTGATTCAGAAATGACATACTGAGGTTAAACTGTGTATAACTTTCAACGTACAGATGCGATTGAGGATCCGTCTGTTGCGTTGAATACTCCATTAAAAACCCTAGATTTCATTTAACTGTAACATCGCTAAGTTTTGAGCCCAACTGAGTGCAATTCGTGTCGCGAAACGGACGTTCAGTTCTGAAACTGAATTTCCAGCCGCTAGCACTTAAAATGAAATAGCTATATCTTGAAAACCGGAATCCCGATTGAACTGAAACAAATTTTGATGAATTGCTAACTGAGTGTTCTAATTATCTTACTTGTATCGTTTTGCTGAATTCTTAACATATTAATTTATGCAAATTACTTTAGTTAATGACATGCATGTTGATTCATAACATACAGAGCTTATTGGTAGCATACAATACATATATCATACCCTTGCCATATACTCAGTGTTAGTGCGTATGGACATTGCATTATCGTGCGTGATAGATGTTGGTTTAGGAGTGACGAGTACACTAATGGAGAGTGAATATTCGTGACAGTGATTGATACAGTGAACAGTGATGAAACCGTGCCATTGGTATACTTGTACACAACTAGATCAATATCATAAATAGTGTAAACCTGGGGAAAAAGGGGAAATCAAAGTGGAAAGAGTATCGTATTTAGCGGGACCGTGTTTAGAGGATGATCATTCGAACCGTGATACTGATACGTGTAGGGTAGGATCTAGCGATCCGGCTGACAGGGTTATGTCCCGGGCATGTGGGCCGTTGTCTCGGGTATGTACGAGACTCCTGTTAAACATGATCCTCCTTCCACTATGTGATTTCAAACATGACCTAGAGACCGATAGGGACACATAACATATTCTGCATCATATAGTGACATAGTGATTACTTGCATTGTTCCTATACCAGTATTACCTCATATACCTGTTTCATCTTATTATGATAATATTGTTATTGTGTCGCTCTGACGACCTGAGTATGCATGCTCAGATTCCGCGGGGGAAACAACACAGGAGACGGATCTACCCTTTGAGTTCACGGAGATTTAGTTTGGTGTACCTTCTTCATTTACTGCTTTCCATAAAAGTGCTCATGAGATTGAACTTGGTTAGTTATTGTTCTTATTATCTGTAATTTGTGAACAATGAAATTTTAATGTAATAAATTAGTGATGTGATTCCTTTAATACTGTGCTTTATTTACTGATTACCATGTAGTGCTAGAAGCCGAAGTGTGACTACGGCGGGATGATTCCTTGACCGTAGGAGCATGGCTGGTCTAGTCATCCCTCGTTTTCTGTATTTTGGGAAGCGGGGCGTGACAGTAGCGGTGGAGGAGGTAGTCGTGATTGCCGAACCCGAGGCGACGGTAGACGAGATGGTTGCGATCGCCAAGCTCGAGATAGCAGCGGGTTAGACAGTCACGATCGCCGAACCTGAGATGGTGGTAGGTGAGATGACCACTATTGCCGAGCCCGAGGTGGTGATGGGTGAGATGGCTACAGCCGCAGAGCCTGAGTTAGTCACTCTTTCGCAAGAGTCGGGCACTGCCCCGATCGTCGCTCTTTCCGCCTGCGGCTCTTTGCCATCTCCTGGCGTCTCAAGCATTACGACGGCTCTCGTAGAGTCAGGGACTGAGGCGACGGGAGGTGAGACCATCCCGATGGAAGAGGATGAAGTAGTTGTTGTATTAAGTGACGCCCTCATCGCGGTTCCGACTGGCAACTCATCAGGTAGATTTTGGGTCATTGCTTTTCTTTTTATTCTGCAATCCTTTTCGATCTTTCCTGACAGTATTTATCTTGTTTCTAATGCAGGTGTGGCGAGCATTGAGGTTGCGCTACCCGAGGCAGCGCCATCAGCTACCGCTTTGACGGTGACACCTCCTCTACCCTCTCTCGTACCATCTCAGATGTTGGAAGGTGTGGATTCATGACCCATCAGTCTTATTTTTTTTAGGTGTATAACTTATGTACTGACGTTGCATTACTGTGTCCTTGCAGGAGTCCTTTTTGACCACCTGTATCAGGTGCTGCACCCACACTTCTCCTTCCTGTCAGAGATTAGTCCGCCTACTGGTATCGATGAGTATCTTTTCTAAACGACGCCCTTTCTTTAACGGGTAGTCACATTATTGCTAATCCCTCTTTGTATTGCTTGTAGCCTTACAAATCGAAGGCGAGGACGAGGCTATCGTTGCACCGCCAGTACTCCCAGCTCTACCCCCTGTTGCAGCCGGTATAGTAGACTCTATTTTTCGTGTATTTTCTTTATTTCCTGAGCGAGCCGACATCTGACTATGATTTATTTTGCAGCAATCACATCGACTCCAGCCCCGTTCGAGTCTCGCATTATGATGCCGGCAGGGCCCTTTTCCAGACGTCCATCCTCGAAAGGCGCCGCGAATAGTCTGCGCATGCCGAGCGACTATATTGAGGAGCTCGACGTGGAGACTCCTACATCTGCTGCGGATATTGCCACGGAGGTTAACCCTATGCTGGCGATGCTCGTGAAATTTCATGGTGAGGGCGTCGTTGAGTCTTGGGTTAATCGCTGTAGGGAAATTGAGGCTTGCCTGCATGAGCTTGAGCATAGGCGTCCTGCTCCTGAGATTCTGGCTGTGAGCACTCAACGGGCTGCGTGGATTGAACAGAGTACTTCTTACTTCCGTCATCTTGAACAAGAAGTGGTTTTAAAGAAGAAGGAATGTAAAGAAACTTCAAGCGAATCTGCTCGACTGCATGCTCAGGTTGATGCGAATGCCGCCCACTTGAAAGTTATCTTCGAAGGCCTTCTGCGATGCATTTCTGACGGGTTAACACTGAGGCAGAAGCTCGACGTCGTCGAGCGGGATGCACAAAATCGTGAAGCAGCTCAGCGGGCCGTCGAGGAACAACTTTCGTCTTACTTGCAGCAGCGAGCCCAGGTCGAACCAGAGTTGGCCGCGGTAGCTGATCAAGAAGAGGGGCTGAGGGAAGTGCGCGAGCGGCTGATCGAATTATTGAAAGCGCTTCCCTCTCAATAATTGTTTTTTTTGTACCATTTATAATTTTGAATAAAATGTATTCATTCTTTTATTCTTTCATATGATGTATTTTGTACCCAATTGAATTAATGAATAAAAGATACATTTTTTCGCAATGTCATATGTCATCTCTCTACTTTCTTCTTTCTTTTGTTATCAGCATGTCACCTTAGCAAGCATAACCAGCAGATGATAGAGTGAGCATCTTGTCTTGGCTTCTTTGAGGGGTAGTGATGGATTAGGAAGCAGGTTCAGATCTGCTACCTAAGACTTTTCAACTTTATGAGCCGTGAGGGTCTCATAAAGACTTTTCTCCCTACGAGTCGTGAGGATCTCGTAGGTGTCTTTTCTCCTTAGGAGTCGTGAGGATTCCTAAGTTTGTTTTCCCTTATAAGTCGTAAGGATCTTATAAGAGAGTTTTCTTCCTTACGAATTGAGAGGACCCGTAAGTGTTTAATGAGATTGACATGTAGATGATATATTTCCGTGACGGGGTCATGTGGATGATGTATTTCCGCGATGGGGTCATGTGGATGATGTATTTCCGTGACGGGGTCATATGGATGACGTATTTCCGAAACGGGGTCATGTGGATGACGTATTTCCGAGACGGGGTCATGTGGATGACGTATTTCCGAGACAGGGTCATGTGGATGACGTATTTCCATGACGGGGTCATGTGGATGACGTATTTTCGAGACGGGGTCATGTGGATGACGTATTTCCGAAACGGGGTCATGTGGATGACGTATTTCCGAGACGGGGCCACGTGGATGACGTATTTTCGTAATGGGGTCATGTGGATGACGTATTTCCGAGACAGGGTCATGTGGATTACGTATTTCGGCGACAGGGTCATGTGGATGACGTATTTCCGATACGAGGTCATTTGGATGATGTAATTCTGAGACGAGGTCATGTGGATGACGTATTTCCGAAACGGGGTCATGTGGATGACGTATTTCCGAGACGGGGTCACGTGGATGACGTATTTCCGCAACAGGGTCATGTGGATGATGTATTTCCGAGACGGGGTTATGTGGATGACGTATTTCTGATACGGGGTCATGTGGATGACGTATTTCCGAGACGGGGTCATGTGGATGACGTATTTCCGAGACGGGGTCATGTGGATGACGTATTTCCGAGACGGGGTCATGTGGATGACGTATTTCCGAAACGGGGTCATGTGGACGACGTATTTCCGAGACGGGGTTACGTGGATGACGTATTTCTGCAACGGGGTCATGTGGATGGCGTATTTCCGATACGGGGTTATGTGGATGACGTATTTCCGATACGGGGTCATTTGGATGACTTATTTCCGAGACGGGGTCATGTGGTTGACGTATTTCCGATACGGGGTCATTTGGATGACGTTGCGTCTGTTGTAATGAGACGAATATCGAAGTGGTCTCCAGGTTGTCTGGAAACCATCGAGATTCAGAGTAGGGGCTTTGTCGTAGCTCCAGGGTTGATTGCAGCGTCTGAATCCTGCTGGAATAGGGAGGAATGTTGTTGATGATCTCTAGGCTATCTCTGAGCTGTCGAGATTTGGCTTTGTTTTCTGATGGAGCCTGGGAAGGGAAGGTGCGATTCCTTCTTTGTTTGCACCCCTGGATTGTATACAGGGATTGATGTGATATCACCTGTAGGGCATAAATTTCATTTCATTTTATTTCTTTCCGCGATGCTTTATCATTTCAGCTTTTATATCGCGAAGGTCGCGATTGCCCTATCATTTCGGCTATTTTTCGCGGCGCCCAATCATTTCGGCTATTTATTTTATTTTTACTCGCTGCTTTTTATTGCGAGTTGCCCAATCATTTCGGCTATTTTGCATGCATAAATTTTTACTTGCTGATTTTGTTGAAAGTTGCCCCATCATTTTGGCTATTTCGTATGCATGTGTGGCTCGCTGGCTTCTTACTGCACGCTTGGAATTAGACACCGATTCTGGCATCAGCACCGCTACAACCGGAATATTGTCAGGAGCGAATCATCATTTGCCTCTGTCGATGTCGAACAAAGGTGGCTTTGCGAACAGGGTTAGGATCCTGTTGACTAAGGCTTTTGACTTCATGAGCCGTAAGGGTCTCATAAAGGTATTTCTCCCTACGAGTCGTGAGGATCTCGTAGGTGCGTTTTCTTCTTAGGAATCGTGAGGATTCCTAAGTGTGTGGTCCCTTATAAGTTGTAAGGATCTTGTTGGATATAGTGCCCTCAGAGTCAATTATTGGATCACAGGCACGTGATTGCAATGATTGAGGGAGGACCTATGCCGGTAGGACAGTCTTACTCGAGATAATAGTATGCTATCTGGTTTATCTTTATCATCGTGTACAGCTTTAGGTGACCTTACAGGTCACTATTACACATTGATAGTGCCCTTAGGATTCTTTCTTGACTACCAGCAGTATGATGGCGATCATATACGTGAGAGTTGGGTAGTCTATAAGCACATCCTTAAAGTGGTCCCTAGTCGTGGGAGTTTCAAGACTGGGCATCGATACTCCATTAGTAGACTAGTGTATACAGTCGAGACCCCGACGAGGGGCGGTGGCCGGTCTCACAAGCCATTGGTGTCAGTTGGATCACCTAAGATGTATACAGGTGCTCATTGGGTTATGAGTACACCGGACAGGACTCGCTGGGAACATGCTAGTTTGTATTATACCTGAAGTTAGATAGCCGTACCCTGGTGACATGTGTACAGGTTAGTTCATCGACCTGAGGTCGTCATTTGTCTCGTGTGAGTTCCCACTGTGCTTTGATTACTACCCTACCACGGCTCAAAGGAGTCGTGCAAACAGGTTTTAGTTGGGTACAGTCCCGAGCCATATGGAGGCAGTGAGCGGATCGGCAGGGGTTTCGTCTCTCCCGATATTGGGGGTGAGATCGCGCTGTGTCTAGGAGAGCCATTACACGAAGTCCTTGGCCAAGGCAGGAGATTTACCGGTAGTTATTCCAGTAGTATCTCAGGATGTTCTGGGCTGCACTCCGACATGACTTGTACCGCTTTTGGGGGTCTGGCTTTTACCAACCCCCTAGGCCCACCATGCGATGCTCATAGACGAACGGACCGAACTGTACGGATATTATCACTGACAGGCTCAGTAGGGTGTCAGGATGAGTTCGCTCATCGACCTCCCTTTTGGTCAATACCTGGTAGCCCGTTACGTACAGCTAGTACCTCTGACGTGCTAGTGGTTAAATCCACAGCCAAAGTATTGACGAGTCTTTAGAGTCCCCCATAGACAGTTTTCAAGTTTCGGGCGAAACGTTGTAGAGGCCGTATGATATATGGCATGGTCCGATCATATACGTGCAGTAGTGCACGGATCATGATCGGGCGGATCATACTAGCGGGCTTTGGTTTAAGCCGGATCCTAGTATTAGATTTGTTGGATTACTTTAGTCTCATCGCATTCGCATTCGGTCGGAATGCGGATGCAGGTATGTATATACAGGTGAGGGGTATCCTTGTGACCCGTCACGAGTTTACTTTAGATGTTGCCGTATCTTTTTATTATTGTAAACATTTGGATTAATGTTTACAAATAGAAATTATGAGCTAGAAATCATCATGAGGTGCATTTAATGTGACACATGCAGCCTAGTGACTCATGGTCTCTTTTATTGTCCATATGTCACATTATTTGATGGATTTGAGTCTTGATATGATAAGAAGAGAGAAAGGGGATGCCATGATATGGTTTTGGTCTTGTATTTTTTTCATAACACTCTCTCTTTTTATCATAAGAAAAACACAAGGAAAGAAAAAGCTTCTTCTTCTTCTTCTTCCTCTAGCTCACAACCTCCATTGATGGCTTCATCTTCAACCTCCATCCATGCAATGGATGCAAGAGACAAAGTTGTCACACACATTCTCTACATCGCCTTGGACACGTCGGCTAGCGAACTTCGTGCCCGAGTTGCTTCGGACGAAGCGGGAGCCCGTAAAAAGACTCGAAGATGTGGTGCCCTTCTGACGAGAAGACCGGAGATTGGAGATGCCGCGAGGAGCTTAGGTTGGTGGCTAAAGACCGAAGGACATGGATTGATCGGTATAGCTTTCTAACCCTTTCTCTAGTTGCTAGTTATAGGTTAATGGTTCGATCCGGATTTAAAGTATACGATAGCGTCGGTTTCTAGTTTAAGAAAAGTTTTCGTTTCCGCATTTTGGCCTAGGACAGACGGCCGGGACGCTACCGTAAACTTACATGGTATCAGAGCCACGCCATTAACCTTTACTAGCTTGCTCTAACGTGTTTAAAACTTCGATCGAACGAAATTTCCAAAACCGCGATTCCAATTTATGCAGTTTCTGTCGAATTTTTTTTGTCGTCGAAAAATTATTTTGAGGGTTGCAGAAAATCAGGCAGGCATTTCTAAGAGCACTGCAGAAATTTCGTAGCATGATGTCACTGTAGCGCCGTGGAACCGCGGCATTAGCCCTGTTTTGGCCGCGGTTCCCCCGCCGTACTGTAGCATTAGTGCACCAAATTTTCTGCAGTGCTCTCTGACTTGGAATTGGGGTTTCTGGTAATTTTTGTTTTGGCCCAGATTATTTTGAGTACTGGGAATTGTACTTGGGGCCCACTTCGGGAAATTTTGTCGATCGAAAATTTTAAACATGTTAGTTCACAGTATTTACATTATATCTGCGACCGTGAATGTCATTTGATCGGTAAATCTTGTCTAATTGCTATAGTTCTTTTAGACGGATTTGCGAACGTGACATTCACGTTGATGTTCTGTGTTGTGCTGTGATATTGCGGATTTGTCGTGGTGGATAGCCTGGATGCAATGGTAGTACAGTTTGGTTGTATTTGTACATTTGATATTGCGGGCGAGCGTCCGATGTGTGGACTGCCGTCACTGCCTGTTTGTATATTATTCTTTTGGGGCACGACCGGGCTGAGGTCGATGTACCCATTGTATATATTTTACTTTCTGTACTAGGATTACCCCGCGGTGGGGTGCACGGATAGCCGGGTTCTTGAGGGCAACGGGCCGGCATCTCATGTCTTTGAGACGGGGGGGCTTCACTCTAGAATTGGTGGGCTATTCGCCGCACTCGTAGGGGGTACAGGTTGACCCAAGGAGAGGTGCTCAAGTTACTGGATTCCATGAAGTGCTGGGTGGTCCATTCACGTTGTTGAAGGGGGATGCCTCGCTTCAGGTTTTGGCGGGTAACTTGCCGCGCCTGTAGGGGTGTAGGATTTCATTGCACAGGCTATCCATACGGCCAGGGGAATGTCGGGTTTCAGTAGCGGCTCTATGAAACCCGGGGATCCCAGATTATCTGTATTGTTCTGTGATGCTTATTACATTTCTGTGATGTTGCATTTTATCACGCCATGAGAGAATATTATATATTGATATATATACTAGTAGATGTTGTATATATTTTACACCCGCGCTAGTCCAGTCCCCGCTCTGTCGTTAGTTAGTAACCTAACGGGTGATGGCGGGACCCAGTGGCGAATGCGGATGGCATATACATACATCATATTTTCGTTCTTTTGTGGTGTGATCAATTGGTGGGACTGCGTTGATTCGGATCAATGCAAGCTAAACAAACCTATTTTGATGTTGTTGGAACATTTTTCAAAAAGCTGTTATTGCAAGGACATTTTCTTTTGTTTTGCACAGTGGTATTCGGTTATGAATATCCAGCACCTCAGTCGACGAGGCAAGGGCCGGGATCCCTTCACCGGGAGTGACCCCTTGGATAGAAGTTTGCGTCAGGGTAATAACTTCACTATAGTTGATTACTTTTTTCTTTGCATCGTGATATTCAGTTGGAATATCCTGCACCTCATTCTACGGGGAAAGGGCCGAGATCCCTTCACCGGGAGTGACCTCTTTAGCAAAGATTTTCGCCATTATATTTTTATAAAAAGCTATCTGGTTCCTTCAACGATATCAATTTCATTACGTTAAAGGTTTTTCGCCAAAAACCAATCGTAGCCCTCTATCATTTCAGATTAGTATTGCTTAGTATTCGTGCTACGTATGTCGTGCTCAGCCGAGGCATAGTGTGCGGTAGCTCTGTAATGCTTTTCTGTCTTATGGATATATGATTGGTTAGGACAGTTGTACGGTCATTTTGGCTCAGTCAAGGACTCGTGCGGGTGGGTCTAATGCAATCAAGATAATGACGGGTTGAACTTGGCTAGGATCCTTTGATATGTTGGCTCAGTCAAGGTCACTTGAGTCCTAGGGGTAAAAACACACATCGGGAGTTTCTAAAGAAACTGAAACTTGCCAGGCATGCGCATACCTTCTGGAGTGTGATGACTTGAGTGGATTCTATCAGGTTATCATGCGATGATAGTTGGATCCCGATTCCCACTGATGAGTTGGTTTACTCCTCGGGTGATCCCGACTAATTCTTCTTTCAGGTTTGGAGGAGAATTTGAGGTTACAGTGGGAGGTTTCTTGATTAGATAAATTGATAACCATTCTGATCTAGGTTAGAGTGCACGCAGAGTGTTTCTTTTCTCTCTCTCTTTGGCAGCGACCATGACCCGACCCTTGACTATGACTCAGTGACCAAGTTAACCGAACCTTCTTAAAACACTGGCTTTTGGATTGTCTGAGTTGCATACCTCATTGCCACTCCTACTTTTACCATTTTCTCTAGAACATCCCGTATTACTACGAACATCCACTTCCATTGGATAAAACCATCGTATGGTTATATACGAACTCGAAGGAACTTGTTCCAGATTCGAGGATGGTTTCCGGTTTGGAGAAAAATGAATATGACTATTCAGTTGTCTTTTCCTTTTACCTTCTCTCAGGTTGCGAGTGCTCCTTGGATAAGGACAGTACACCTATTACGCTAATTGGATAGTCTTCTTCCAAACCATAGGCAGGTGCCGAACGGTAGGGAAGGAAGAAAACGATTTAGCCTAAAGAGGTGTACAGAAGGTATTACGTAAAGACAAATAAAGGGATTAGTAAGAGGGCAAAGTAAATTGCGACTGCTATTCACGACCAAACCAAGTATTTCATTGCCACTCCTATTTCACCTTTGTATTTCTCCGGAACACCCCGTATCACTACGAAGATCCACAGTTTATTGGATACTCCATCTTATGGTTATATACGAACTCGAAGGGACTTGTTCCAGTTCGGGGATGGATTCTGGTTCAGGAGAAATAGGAATAAGGTTTTATTCAGTTGTCTTTTATCTTTACCTTCTCTCTGGTTGCGAGTGCTCCAAGGATTATGACAGTACACCTATTACGCTTATTGGATAGTCTTCTTCCAAACTATAGGCTGGTGCCGAACGGTAGGGAAGGAAGAAAACCATTTGGCCTAAAGGGGTGTACAGAAGGTAATGACTAAAGACATATAAAGGGATTTGGAGAGATGGAAAAGAAATATACGGTTACAGTTGTGAATCTGATAATGGAAGAGGAATTACTTAGAATACCCGGATACCCCTTCGAAACATTTACATGTTTCAGTTTCACAGTGTACTGTTAGAAGGAAAACTGATTTCCTAATTAGTCCTTGAGGGTATGTATTTACCAGGTTTGATTCTCACATCTGTATGGTTTTACAGATGATGAGTGGGAGTAAGTTATTGGGAATTGGGTGATCATCCTCATTATATCGGGATTCGTTGTAATTGGTGATATTTGAGGAAATCGCCTGGGCTGTTTGCCGGACGGCAAATATTTGGTTTTGAATATCCGTTGTTATGCACCAATTTCAAATTGATATATCTGTACGTTTATTTTTATAAAGTGAGATATAACTTTTTAAAATTATGTCTATGACATTTACCTATATCGGTGGATGGTTAGGTAAGGAGCATTAAACAACGGTGTAATTCTTCTTAACCATGAGTACAGTTTTCAACCTACGACACACAGGGAATGAGTTATTAGTCTCAGAGGACTTATACAGAGTATTGTATATTGTCCAGTGTCCATGAGGACAGAGGGGTTGGTACTCGTACTATATTCTGTTTACTTGTGACTTCTCTAGTTCTTAGACATGTGTTTCGATGAAATGCAAGGTCTAAGTTTTGAGAAGTTATAGGTATAAGAATAAAGTAGAGAACTAGGCATTGCAAGTATCAGGATTCTTCAAGGTGATCGAAGATGTAGATACTTATGTATGGTATTCAGTTGATAGTAATGATTATAAGAACTTGCTTCTCTTTTAGGTTACTCATTATTGGATGTATTCCTAAGTTGAGAAATGCTGATAGGCCTCTCTCCATTTAGTTGACATGCACTGGAGACAGCTGCATGATTTGAATCTGGTTCCAATTAAATCAGAGCCTCTGTTTCTATATTGGATATAGAATAGTTCATATCTTAACAATGTTAAGGTACAGAGAGTTGTCCAGCTTATGCTTAAAACCAGACTCTGGATAACTCAAGGCACGTTTCTGTAATGGCTGTTTGTGGGTTGACCCGGGCTATGACGAGGGTTGACTTTCTACCATCTGGAGATCAATAGTGATATTGTTCTTGACTCGCCACAGTTTTAATAAAAATGGATTTTTTTTTAAAGAAAACAGTAGTGGGAGTATGGTAGAACTGGAAGTGATTCCAGAACCGCAAACGATTACTGAAAATTTGATAAGAACCTAAAGATTCAATCTGGTTTGACATTCTATTGGCCACTCCACAGATATGGTGGGTAACCTCAGGCACCCAAGAGGTACTCTCGTAGCCTCAAGGACGGTGACAGGGAGGTTCTTATTTACCCAAACTTGACACTACTGTTGTTCCAGGCTATGAGACCCGGCAGGAGGATAAGTATAGCGTCGTTCTGAACTGGCTTTAGAAGTGTACGTGTATATGACTCTGCCAGAGGGTTGTCGTAGTCAGTGGGAGCAGCGGAAGCATAATGGACAAGCAGCTTATGTCTATTTATAGACTAAAGCAGATATAACGCAGATAGATCATCTATTTCTGATGTGACAGTCATAGGTTTGACTTCATCAGAATAGGGGATGGATCTGTTAAGAAGGTAGTAGGGTGTGATGTCCTGGTATTTGATGACATACACAGAGTAGGAAGTGAAATTCCTATACTACGATCGGTTATACTTTGGTTGTCACACAGTGTTTTCTTCACATAGGACATGGATATTATATCAAATATTCTGGTTACTAGATCTATAGTTTTAGATCTAGATTTGGGTAGTTTCCCAATCTGGGTACTTAGACAGCATTCTAAAGGTGTTTTAGAATGAACGACTCTTGGCACGGTAGTGTACCTGCATGTGATGAAGTCACCCTCTCTAAAGGTGTCTTACAGACTAAAGGGGAGAGGGATGTGCATGATTGGCAGATCACTTGCTTAGGCAATTGAGTCAATCATGAGATGTCAAGTACCACACCAGATATTGTTTTTGCACGAGATACAGTAAGTTGATATTAATCCTATCCTGGAGAAACATTCGGAAGCAGTTTTAGAACATAACTGGATGTTCTAGGGATATGATAACAACAACCTCTTTTAGGAGACGGTTATCATTCCAGGCTTCCAAGGTGACCTGGATGACAGAGTGACCGTCAGAGTTATAGTTTTCCCTCTGACGAGGGGCAGTATTTTGGACAGGTGGTCCAAGCGGATACTGAGGGAGGTATGGCGCAGGATACCGATTAATTTCAGTTGACAATACAGTCTAAGAAGTTTGGATTTGGAGTTCATTTATGAACTAGGTCCCATCAGATATCCAGACATATTCTAAGACAGGTATTGCTCATTTCGAGATATGGTTTTCTCCGCGAACTTGAGAAAAAGAGAGACATAGAACGAAACATCAGAGCGGATCCACTCACTGAGGCTATTCCTCGAACGCAATAGTTTCGCAAACGGGCTTTGTGAGACTGATTAGTAGAGAAGTTGGGTGTTCGGTATCACACGGACTGTGAGTATGCGACATCGTAATAATTAGCCTTGAGTGCAAGTGGGAGATTGTTGGATATAGTGCCCTCAGAGTCAATTATTGGATCACATGCATGTGATTGCAATGATTGAGGGAGGACCTATGCCAGTAGGACAGTCTTACTCGAGATGATAGTATGCTATCTGGTTTATCTTTATCATCGTGTACAGCTTTAGGTGACCTTACAGGTCACTATTACACATTGATAGAGCCCTTAGAATTCTTGCTTGACTACCAGCAGTATGATGGCGATCATATACGTGAGAGTTAGGTAGTCTATAAGCACATCTTTAAAGTGGTCCCTAGTCTTGGGAGTTTCGAGACTGGGCATCGATACTCCATTAGTAGACTAGTGTATACAGTCGAGACCCCGACGAGGGGCGGTGGCTGGTCTCATAAGCCATTGGTGTCAGTTGGATCACCTAAGATGTATACAGGTGCTCATTGGGTTATGAGTACACCGGACATGACTCGCCGGGAACATGCTAGTTGGTATTATACCTGATGTCAGATAGTTGTTCCCTGGTGACATGTGTACATGTTAGTTCATCGACCTGAGATCGTCATTTGTTTCGTGTGAGTTCCCGCTGTTCTTTGATTACTACCCTACCACGGCTCAAAGGAGTCATGCAAACAGGTTTTAGTTGGGTACAGTCCCGAGCCACATGGAGGCAGTGAGCGGATCGGCAGGAGTTTCGTCTCTCCCAGTATTAGGGGTGAGATCGCACTGTGTCTAGGAGAGCCATTACACGAAGTCCTTGGCCAAGGCAGGTGATTTGCTGGTAGGTATTCCAGTAGTATCTCAGGATGTTCTGGGTTGCACTCCGATACGACTTGTACCGCTTTTGGGGGTCTGACTTTTACCAACCCCCTAGGCCCGCCATGCGATGCTCATAGACGAACGGACCGGACTATACGGATATTGTCACTGACAGGCTCAGTAGGGTGTCAAGATGAGTTCGCTCATCGAACTCCCTTTTGGTCAATACCTGGTAGCCCGTTACGTACAGCTAGTACCACTGACGTGCTAGTGGTTAAATCCACAACCAAAGTATTGACGAGTCTTTAGAGTCCCCCACAGACAGTTTTCAAGTTTCGGGCGAAACGTTGTAGAGGCCGTATGATATATGGCAGGGTCCGATCATATACGTGCAGTAGTGCACGGATCATGATTGGGTGGATCATACTAGCGAGCTTTGGTTTAAGCCGGATCCTAGTATTTGATTTGTTGGATTACTTTAGTCTCATCACATTCGCATTCGGTCGGAATGCGGATGCAGGTATATATATACAGGTGAGGGGTATCCTTATGATCCATCACGAGTTTACTTTAGATGTTGCCGTATCTTTTTATTGTTGTAAACATTTGGATTAATGTTTACAAATGGAAATTATGAGCTAGAAATCATCATGAGGTGCATTTAATGTAACACATGCAGCCTAATGACTCATGGTCTCTTTTATTGTGCATATGTCACATTATTTGATGGATTTGAGTCTTGATATGATAAGAAGAGAGAGAAGGGCTGCCATGATATGGTTTTGGTCTTGTATTTTTTTCATAACACTCTCTCTTTTTATCATAAGAAAAACACAAGAAAAGAAAAAGCTTCTTCTTCTTCTTCTTCCTCTAGCTCACAACCTCCATTGATGGCTTCATCTTCAACCTCTATCCATGCAATGGATGCAAGAGACAAAGTTATCACACGCATTCTCTACATCGCCTTGGACACGTCAGCTAGCGACCTTCGTGCCCGAGTTGCTTCGGACGAAGCGGGAGCCCGTAAAAATACTCGAAGATGTGGTGCCCTTCCGACGAGAAGACCGGAGATTGGAGATGCCGCGAGGAGCTTGGGTTGGTGGCCAAAGACCAAAGGACACGGATCGATCGGTATAGCTTTCTAACCCTTTCTCTAGTTGCTAGTTATAGGTTAATGGTTCGACCCGGATTTAAAGTATACGATAGCGCCGGTTTCCAGTAAGAAAAGTTTTTGTTTCCGCATTTTGGCCTCGGACAGACGGCCGGGGCGCTACCGTAGACTTACAGATCTTTCAAGAGCGCTTTCTCCATATAAGTCGAGAAGACTTACAAGGACTGTTCGTCGTGTAGACATATCCCTAGTCACGGATGGGACTTTGTTAGGGAAATGTTTATTCGCGCCTGTGGATTGTATACAAGGGTCAGCGTTGAGCCGCTTGTAGGGCAGTATTGGAGGTTGTGGTGGCTGCTTAAGAACAGGTTCAGATCCCTATAGCTTAATACTTTTGAATCTTATAAGCCGTGAGGGTCTCATAAGAGGGTTCTCCTTACGAGTCATGAGGATCTCGCAAGTGTAATTTCTTCTTAGGAATCGTGGGGATCCCTAAGTGTGTTGCTCCCTTGTGAGTCGTAAGGATCTCATGCAGGCGGTTTCTCCTCACAAGGTCGAGAGGACCTTGCAAGTGTCCTTTAACGAGATTGCGCTCTTTCAGGTTTTCACAACACTCGCCGGTAGTCCTGCTGTTTTTACTCATGGAGCCCTCTCGGGTTTTCATCCGTGCCCTTTTCGCTTATGGACATACCGTTTTTTTTTCTATTTTTTTATTCTACTCTTTTTTCTGTATCAGTCTTGGGATGCTGCAATCCATCATAGTTTATCGACATCTCGGTCAACGGCTAGTTTTAGGACATAGTGGTCCATTGTTAGTTTAAGGACGTTTCGGTCCGCTGTTAGTTTAAGGACGTTTCGGTCCGCTGTTAGTTTAAGGACGTTTCGGTCCGTTGTTAGTTTAAGGATGTTTCGGTCCGTTAGCTGGCTACTACTTATAGAGTTTGGGCTTAGGAAGATAGCGAGCGGGCATAGTCGTTGTCATCTATCATTGACCTAGGCCGTGACTCGTCAGGCGTAGTATTTCTTTAGGAAGCGACCATTTATTGGCCTGAAAGTCTTTTCACCATGCATGTCCATAAGTAAATAGGCTCCACCCTGGTAGACCTTGTCTATGATATACGGGCCTTCATAGTTCGGTTCGAATTTCCCCCGTTTGGCACGATTGGGGATCATAGGTCTTTTGACCACTAGCACGAGTTCGCCTTGACGGAATGTCCTCGGCCTAGTCAATATTTCGTATGAGCGCGTCATCTTTGCTTTATAAGCCTCCAGATTTTGCTGCGTCATGAGTCGGGTTTCATCAAGGGCATCGAGTTCCTCAAGTCGGAGGTGAGCATTTTCTTCTTCTGTTAGCTCGTAGTGAACTGCCACTCGTAGAGAGGGTAACTCTATCTCAAGGGGGAGTACCGCTTCTGTGCCGAATACCAATGCATACGGCGTTGTGTTAGTGGCCGTTTTGAACGTAGTTCGATACGCCCAGAGAGCTTCATGCAGTCTCTCGTGCCGGTCCTTCTTATTTCGAGCCACCGTCTTTTTCACGATCTTCGTTAAGGTCTTCTTAAAAGCCTCAGCTAGACCGTTAGCTTGGGGATTATAGACTGAGGAGTATCTCCAGTCTATATTATGTTGTTGTGCGAAGCGGCTGATCTTATGGCTTCTATAGGCTGGCCCGTTATCGGAGATGATCCGTCGCGGAGTACCAAACCGATAAATGACATGCGTCTTGAAGAAATGGAGGATATTCTTCGTCTTCACTTCCCTTAGCGGTACTGCTTCTGCCCATTTGGAGAAGTAATCAGTTGTCGCCAAAATGAATCGATGTCCTCTGGACGATGCTGGTTCGATAGGGCCGATTATGTCAGTCCCCCACATTTCGAACGAGCAGCTAGCCACTGTTGGATGTAGCAGATTTGGATGTTGATGGATGAAGTCTCCATGAATCTGGCACGCGTGGCACTGCTTCGCGTATTCGAGGCAGTCTTGGATCATCGCGGGCCAATAATAACCCATCCATTTGATCTTCAGCTTCATCTTCGGCCCGGCTTGGTAAGAACCGCAGAGTCCGTCGTGAGTTTTTTAGACGACTCTCTTTTCCTCTTCAGGCTCCAGGCATCTTAGCCATAGAGAATCAAATGATCTCTTATACAGGGTATCATTGACGAAAGCAAAAGACAGAGCTCGTTTCATAAGCTGATGTCTTGAGGACACATCTTCAGGTATTCGACGGGATTTGAAGTAGTCTATAAAGACTTCTCTCCAATCCGTAACCTTTTCCTGGTCTTTTATTTGCAAAGTCATTTGCTCAGTCGCTTCCTTCTCTTCGGGCGACTCCGGAGATATTTCTGCCGGTGCAAGAACCCGACGGTTTTGCACAACGATCCTCACGGCATCGAGGTTTTCGTCAGCCAACTCTTTAGCAAGCTTAGCTAGTGCATCCGCCTTGCTATTTTCTGCACGCGGTATGCTTTCCACGGCGCAAGAAGGAATTTGAGTCAGCAGTCGCTGTACTCTCTCGCCGTATTTCACCAACTCTGGCTTGTACGTTTGGTAGTCGCCGTTTATTTGACTAACGACCAGCTGGGAGTCTCCGTATATGAGTAGGTTTTCAATTCCCATGTTGATAGCGATCTCAAGACCTGCTATCAAAGCTTCGTATTCGGCTTCATTGTTTGTCCTCAGCTCAGTTAAGGAGAAGGCAAAGCGCATTATCCCTCCTTGTGGAGTCACGAAGATGAGGCCTACCCCTGATTTGATTATGGGGGTGCTTTTTTTGCGCTTCTTCATGGAAGACGCCCCATCAAAATAAAGTTCCCACCGGGTGCCACCCCCGTCGATCGTGTCAAATGCTTGTTCGTCTGGCAGCTCGCAATTCAAAGGAGAGTCAGCAGGTATCGGATGCTCAGCGAGGAAGTCGGCGATGGCATGGCTTTTCACTGCCTTAAGAGGCCGATAAGCTGTCGAGAACTCCATCAAGAGCAAAGCCCACTTAGCGAGTCGTCCCGTTAATATGGCCTTCGACATCAAATATTTGAGAGGATCCACCTTCGATATGAGATGGACCTCATGTGCCAACACATAGTGTCTGAGCTTCATTATTGCGAAGATCAACGCCAGGCAATATTTTTTGATGGGGGAGTAATTGCTTTCTGCCCCCAGGAGAACTCGACTCAGATAATAGAGGGCTCTCTCCTTCCTCTGGTCGTTTTCTTGTGCCCATAATGCGCCTAAGGAACCTTCAAGGGCGGTTGTATATAGAATAAAAGGCTTTCCTTTAACGGGAGCGGCCAGTACTGGCGGATTCTGCAGGTATTGCTTGATTTCGTCCAGTACGCTTTGGCATTTGTGATCCCAAACGAACGGGGTTCCCTTCTTCATTAGGTGGCTGTAGGGGCGGCACTTGCCAGAGAGGTAGGCTATAAATCGCCGGATATACGCGAGCTTCCCTTGGAGAGACCGCAGTTGCTTGAGAGTCCTTGGCGGAGGCATTTCCATGATCGCCTTGATCTTTGACGGATCTATCTCGATGCCTCGGTGTCGGACGATGAATCCTGAGAATTTGCCTGAGGATACTCCGAACGCGCATTTGAGAGGGTTCATCTTCAAGTTATACTGCCGAAGGCGCTGAAACACGATCTTCAGATGCTCTAAATGTTCCTCGTATGATTTGCTCTTTACTACGTGGTCTTCGATATAGCATTCAACGATTTCATGTATGAGGTCATCGAAGATCCTCATCATGGCCCTCTGATAGGTGGCACCCGCGTTCTTTAGACCGAAAGGCATCACTTTGTAGCAGAATATATCCATAGGGGTCCGGAAAGCGGTGTACTTCTGGTCCTCGGGATGCATTTTTATCTGATTATATCCTAATGATCCGTCCATGAAGGAGAAGACTTCGTGAGAGGATGTGTTATCTATCATCAGCTCAGTGACTAGTACTGGGAAGTCGTCTTTCGGGCAGGCTTTATTGAGATCCCGAAAGTCCACACATATGCGCACCGTCCTATTCTTCTTCATCACCGGGATGATGTTGGCGATCCAGTCAGGGTACTGAACCTCTTGGATTGAACTGGAGTCGATTAGCTTCTTGACCTCGGCGTTGATGCTCATCTCAAGCTCGAGCAGCATTCTTCTCGGTGCCTGTTTGATCGACTTGACGTCCGGGGATATCACCAATTTGTGTACAGCAATCTCTGGATCTAGTCCTGACATTTCGGAATAGTTCCATGCGAAGCAGTCTCTATGCTGCATGAGCACGTCCTTTAGTGTAGCCACCCTTTCTTCAGACAACAGCTCACTGACGAACGTCGGCCATGGGTTACTTGCCGCCCCCAAATCAATTTTTCTGAGGTTTTCTTGCAGTGGTATATATCCAGTCTTCCAGCTCTTTTGGCGCCGGTGGAAGTTCTGAGATTACCTCTTCATCATCGTTTTCGAAGCACCAGGGGAGTTCACCTATGTCCTCGGGTTCTTCTTCCGACAACATTATCATATGACAAGTACGAGCTCGCTTCCAAGACTGATGTTTATCCGGGTCTACTCTCGTGGTTTTGGGTTCATGCTTCTGCGGCGGGGTTACCCTTCAGCTGCTGGACAGAGCGAACCTGCCTTACTGATACTGGTCTTCGACCCAGTCTTTAAATGTTAAGCAGTCTTCGAGAGGATATCCTATTGCTCTGTGATAGGAGCAATAGTCCGGGTGAGAGACTTCGCCTGCTTGCTCGGGATGATTGGACTCCGGGAGTGTCATTGTTCATACCATAATTTTGCATTATTATATTCCCCATTCTTATTCATTTTACAAATAAACAGGTGCTTTTGACCCATGTCTGCTACATAGTTGCGGGTTATAGGTTCTCGGAACAAAAACAATGAAATTGATGAAAAGACGATGCAAAAGTGAGACAACAACCAAAAAATGGAAAGATCTTGATTATGCCTACAATTTGAAGACTAAAAGAAGATCAACAGACAAGTTCACAAAGTACAAAGGCAGCGCAAGATTCAAGACTTCGACACGAAGCAAACGGTAAAGTACACAACATCATTCACTGTGGAAATCTGGAAGAAAACTAGAAGACAATCTGAGAAACCAAGTAAAGAAACAAGAAGTAAAAAGCAACAGGAAGCAGCCAAGGAAAAACCAACAGAGAAGCCCACTAGATGGCCGCGGATCAGCGGCCAAACAGGGGTTTTGGCCGCGGTTCCGCGGCCATACAGAGCCCGTGTCGGTGGAAATTTGTGTCGGTGCGTCGTGCGTTGACTAGTTTTCTACCAAGTAAAGAAACAAGAAGTAAAAAGCAACAGGAAGCAGCCCAGGAAAAACCAACAGAGAAGCCCACTAGATGGCCGCGGATCAGCGGCCAAACAGGGGTTTTGGCCGCGGTTCCGCGGCCATACAGAGCCCGTGTCGGTGGAAATTTGTGTCGGTGCGTCGTGCGTTGACTAGTCTTCTTAGGGGTATACTTGTAATTGCAGATATGACTCGATTGTAACACTAGGGTTTCTATGATCTATAAATAGAAACCCTAAAACATTTTTTAGGTTATGCCTCTTTTTATTTCATCTATTCAGAATTTAATTCCTGTGTAAATGTTTGGAGAGAGCCATCAATAAAGTAAGTAATTTTATTTCATTGCCTTAGTTTAAATTTTATTATCTGCCCTCGTTAGATAGTTAGAAAATGTTTTTCAATTCCCTAATGAGTGAGTAGTCTCCTCGCTTGTTAGGGTAAGGAATGAGGAAGGCTTAAGAGATGAAAATCTCTCACCCCTTTCTTGCCCATCACATATAATTAATAGGACTCCATGCATACATGCACATACCGCTCCCTACGGCACCCTATCCCACGAGGTAGCGGTGATACCGTAGTATAAACGACCGGTTGCGTATGTTTTCCATAGAGGTTAGGGTAATAATTAAGAAAGGAAGGACAAGAACCTAGAGGAAGAAACATCGTTTCTTCCCGATGGTACTAATCCCCTTTATTAATTATTACCATAACACCTAAAGAGATCTAAATTAGGGCATAGAAAGCGGTGAGGAAACCTTCAATTTCCAAACTTAACCTAAACCTAACCCTAGCAAGATTCTAATCCTAGTTTAAATCAGTTTAGTTTTTAGTGATAATCCGTCCACACCGTTTGGAATTAACTCGTTAGACCAAATTAGGAAATACACAATATCCCTGTGGACCGACTCGTACTTACCGGCTAGCTACCAAGAGACGCCGTTCTTGATTGCGGTTAACAAATATTTTTGATTCATCTTTTAAAAGCGCATAAGTACGCTAAATCATTCAAATCAAATGGCGCCGTTGCCGGGGAGGGCGTTGTTATTCTCTTTTTGTAATTTCGGGTTA